>VCJI01001693.1:9264-21509 GCA_024139395.1 Backusella morwellensis
CGTTGGAGAAGTAATATATCGCTCTCAATAATGAGTAGACGCATTGGGATGCCACTTCTACGAAATATTTCTTATTATTTTGTATTATTAAAAAGAGAGAGAATTTATTTAGTTTAAAAACTTGTTCAAAACATAAATTACTCCACTCTATCTGAGGCATTTTATATTTTCATTCATGCAAACTAGTAGAAAACAAAAGCCATAATATCGTAACGATGTGTAACGCCTTCTTGATGAACTTCTTTTTTTTTCTTCTCAGTATTAAATAATTTTGGGATAGGTTTAGAATGATATATTTTAATATTTATATATGTCTCATGCTTTATATTTTTTACTGATAATCATCGAGAAAAAAGAATGGTCAAAGTTTTAGTACCTTTGATTTAATTTATGCTTTATAAGTCGTTTCTCATATACTCAAATGCTCTGTCTAGTAACATCCAAATATGTCTTTATCTTGATGAAGTGATGCCAAGTAAATTTTAGTGATGTTCTTGTTAGATATGATCTTGTTACCGTGCTTTGTTTAGGTATATTAAATTCAACTATCACTCAAGTTTTTATTTCTGGTAAGTTAAAAGCGTGTATTATAATTTTGTTAAAATGGTGATGTGAAAACTAATGAAGCAATATCCTTCGCTGTCATTATTAGCTGGAGAATATGATTTTATGCACTATGTTTTCTGGTGTATCTCCAGCACGATGAGTGATCTCTTATATTTTATTAATTGACATATTTTACATTAGATTATACAATAGGTCAAGAAAAAAAAGTAGTAATTGAGGCACTTAAATGATGAATCAATTTACTGCAAACGCGGAATTGAGCAAAAGTATTGATATTAATTGTTACTATAGTAATTTCAGATATAGAAAATGTGGCACTTACAAAATCATTACTTGCTTTATTTCATTTCTTTATTTTTTTATTTTTTTATATTACTCATTCTATTCTTTTATCTCTCTGTGTGGATTATCCATTTTGGTTTCCTCAATGGTTTTATCCATACTAGCTTTACATTACCATTTTACCAAAGAGCTTGTTGGCATATCGTTTAAGCCATAGAGGCTCAGTTAACATCCAGGAGAGATGTTTATAAGGACACGCGTGTTTTTACCGTTTTGATTCATACTGTAGCGGAATACTGCATATGTTATGACTGTTAATAGTAATAAATTAGATCAATGGTAACAATTGAGTCCCATCTTCGACAAATAACCACATCGCATGCTGGTTGGTGTGACAAACAAAGCCTACAGCATCCTTTAAACTATGGCACCCTCTCCCTATTTTATTCCATATAAAAATATTCTGCAAAGGAAATTAATTTAAATCTTTCTACACTCTTTAGCCATTTTATATTTTATTTCCCATTGGAGCCACCATGCTTCTCAATCTTCCCACTGAAATTATTATAAAAATCTCAAGCTTCCTTGATGCTTACAGCAAACTAATTTTGATGACAGCATGTCAACGATTAAATGACATTATTTCAAAAGCAACATTACACGAGTACCTGGATACATTGAATCGTAATGAACGCATCGAGACCATCATGGAACGTTTTAAAAGCAAACAAATTAACGGCTCGCAAGTCAAAATATTAAAGATAGCTATGCAAGATTTATCTGGAAACCTGCTTCTTCAGCTACCCACTCTATTTCCCAATGTGACCAGAGTGATAAGTGCATTTAACAGCAGCAAGTACACCACAAAATATGAATACGACAAACAGATGTTTATCCGCAACCGGGAATGCAACTGGATAAGGTCACTGGAAAAGTATAATACTGGTGTGGATTGGAAGGTGATGTGGACCATGCTGAAACGGTATACATTTCCTCACTTGGTGGATCTCACTATATCAGACTGGTTTGACTTTAAAGACAATGAAGAGGATCCTGAAATAGAAAGAGAGTTTGATGAATATTATCTTTTGCCATATCTTAAAAACGCGCCTTCACTGAGAAAATTAAAACTTGTTCGGTGGACTGTCAGCTTAAATCTGTTGGAACATATACACATCATTTGCCCTCTTATTCAAACGCTTGCCTTGGATGATGTCAAATTTAACCTGGAAAATGTCATCCTTTCTCTTCCATTGGTACCAGCTAGAAATATATTAAGCCTGACTCTACAAAACACTATTGCCTTTGATAATGCTTATTTATATTTGGATTATATTCCTCAAAAATATCCCAATTTACGACATATCTATGTAGATCAGAGGGTCATGCATCAAGAGGAAGTGAGGATCATCTATTTATCCAAAACCGGAGGTGAGGGAGTAAAGAATATAACAGTGTGGTACAAGGGACTAACAACACTATATCAACCTCATTTCATAGTAAAACTATTATCAAAGCCACGTCAGGATATCGGGGCATGCTATCGGTCAAATACAACCAGGTTTCTTTCAAGACTACCAAGGACCATCAGGACACTAGGCACAAGTATTTACCACCAAGATGGCATAAAAGCCATATCAAAAATGAACCTGATGGCACTTGATCTTGTACATTCCACAAATTATATTGTCGAGATAGAGCACCTTGCACTCTTAAATAATATAAAGACACTACGTACATTGCGCATTGGACTGAGATCCCGCGGAAACGGGTTTATCCATGGTCTTTCTTTGATCCATATCACCAAACTCGTTTTCCGGTATGCATTGGACTGGCTCCAAATCGACTGGCTTCTTGCACTGTTCCCTTCATTAGAGGATCTCGACATCACGGCCGAGGGCGTCATGTCTGGACATGCTGGTAGACCCTATCCCAAGTTAAAGCGGCTATGCCTCCGTCATGAGGTACACCCTCCGTTTTATGATTTCATCAAATACACTGCACCCAACTTGGAGGACCTGTACGTCAACAGTTACATTAGCCCACGTGCAACAACGTGCCATGTTGATTTGACAGGCTGGCACTTGAAACGATGTAGTCTGGTTGTGTACACTTCATCTGCCATGAAACAGAAAATCAACTGCCAGGTTACGATCCAGGGTGTCTCGAGGAAACTTACAGTCCACTATCCCGGTTATGGTGTCATGGTCTATCCGCATGAACCCGTTATCACCGTCACATGTGATGACATTGAGCATTTCAATATCAATTCAATGCCGGTCAAGAGGTGTGGAGACGAGCTGTGCTTTCGGTCAAAAATGGATATTCCTTTGAATAGGTTATGATAAATGTAAAGTTAAACCAGAAGATGATGATGGGGGGGTTTTTTTTTGTTCTTTCTATAGTGTTTTGAAAGCATAATGTAAAATAAAAAATTCCAAGTATCATTTTTTTTTTTTTTTGTTAATAAAAAGGAAACCAGTACGTTCATAGTGATTTCTTCTATTGTGATACATGTCTATAATAAGGTTTCGAAACAGTCTCTCTCTCTCTCTCTTTTATATATGAAGGCGATTATTTGGATGTAATGTCATTTTCAATTCACTTGTGTATATTTTCTTGGTTCAAGTTATTTGATATTATTATTCGTTCATGGATATACATCCGTTTTTGTATATATATACATATATTTAAAAACGAGAAAAAAAATTTTTTTTTATCAAACTCCAACAAACTAGATTAAAAGTCAATAAAGTTTTTGTGTCACCATTTTACATCTGATAAGTTCAGTGCCACATGTAAACCTTTATTCATTCTCTATGACAACCTGTTTAGTATTTTGCAAGTAAATGATATTACAAACATACTTTCTTTACTTTAAAGTAACCTCCATTAACTCCCTGCCTTCCTCCAGGTCGATAGATCTATCACGTATCTATCCGCTATGAAGAGTATAAATAGAGTGTGTATGGCAAACTGCACTGGCGATGGTAAGATGAGATGGAAGAAGTATACTATTGATTTGTTTACTGAATGTATATTTGCTTAGATCCTGAATTGTTCGACGCTGAATGGTCTGGTACTTGTGCTTGGTAGGCTGAGCATAAGGATGATACCTGCGATGCTTAAATCAAATCAATTCATCTTTAAAAAAAGAGTTATTTTCTATGTTTATTTATATTATTATATTCTTATTAAATAAAGGGACAATATACAATTGAACCATTTATACGGTTCAATTGTTATTTTATAGAACATAGTGTATCTTGATCTTAGAGGCTATCTCCATTTAATGGTCTGATACTTCCAACCTACTAATGAAGGATATCGTAAAGGATCAAATAAGGGTTGTTTCGCAATATTGGCATATTCTCTCACGCTCACACAAGCGCTTGGATGACAAGTTAAATCACCGAATTTTTCCGAATTGACTTTTTTTTTCTGCAAAAAACTTTTTTTTCTTTCTTTCTTTCCACGCACACCTTTGCAATATGTTTCCGATACGCTCAGCTGTTCACGTATTAAGACGAAGCTTCCATCGCTTACCAAGCTCACAACAGTTTGTTATAACACCTGAAGTACAAAAGGCGATCGAGCAGAAGGGTCCTGTGGTTGCACTCGAGTCCACCATTATAAGTCATGGTAACAGCGCGTAAATAATAATAAAAAAAGGCCTTTTCTCAAAATCAACAAACGATTTAGGTATGCCTTATCCTCAGAATGTAGAAACTGCCAAGTCTGTCGAGTCTATCATTCGTGAACAAGGAGCTATACCTGCCACTATTGCAGTTTTGGACGGAAAGGTTCATATTGGTAAACTAAACAACAAAGGCAATTGAAGCATTCTATTCATTTTCTTTTTCGTGTAGGTTTGGATGATGATAGCCTTGATTATCTTGGTAAATATGGAGCCAAGGCACACAAAACATCAAGACGTGATTTACCTGTTGTATTGGCACAGGTAACATGAAGGGAATCTTAAGTTTTTGGGGGGACATGATTTTATTTACAATAGAAATAGAAAAAAGTAGGTGCCACAACCGTTGCCGGTACAATGATCTTGGCAAGAGCAGCAGGTATCCCTGTGTTTGTTACTGGCGGTATCGGAGGAGCCCATCGTGGTGCCGAAACATGTAAAGTACACAAGCTGATCTGTGTATAAAATGATGATTTACTCATATTTATTCGATATCAAGCCTTTGACATCAGTGCTGATCTGACAGAATTGGGAAGAACACCCATTGCTGTTGTTTGTGCAGGTGTAAAGAGTATCTTGGACATACCAAAGACATTGGAAGTGCTGGAAACCCAGGGAGTCACAGTCACTACCATCGGTAAAGACAACAAGTTCCCTGCTTTTTACATTCCTGAAAGTGGTTACTATGTATGTATTGATGTGCAGTAATTCGGATCATGATTCTAATTTTTTTTTATGGTTTTTTACAGAGCCCAAGCTTTGTAGAGCATCCATCTGAGGCTTCCAAGATTATACGTAAAGTCTTTTTTTACTTTAGAAATGCTTTATTCAACTTGGTTACTAAACTTCTTTTTTTTTTATTTTTTTATTACAAAATAGTTGCCAATCATCAGCTCAACTTGGAAAGTGGTATGGTATTTGCTGTCCCTATTCCATCCAATGAAGCAGCTGACGCAAAAGCCATCCAGCACGCCATCGACACTGCTGTTTCTGAAGCAAGACAAAACAACGTTGTTGGAAAGGAAGAAACACCTTTCTTATTAAAACGCATTGCAGAACTCACTAAAGGCGAATCCCTTACTGCCAGTAAAGTATCATGTTTTATAGAGACACACATATTTTGCTAACATTTCTTGTACAAATAGACATTGCATTGGTAAAGAATAACGCTAAAATCGGCGGTCAGATTGCAGCTCATTTGTCAAAGTTACAGCAACAACAACAACAATAGAAATATCATTGCATTTTAAACAATAAAGTATTTTATTTTAAAACTATAAAATGTGCATTTTTTTTTATTGATTTCGAAATTTAAAGGAAAAATATGTAAATACTAGTGACAGACCTAAACATATAAACGAATGATTAGTAAAAAGTAAAAAAAGGAGTATATTTATATCGAGAAAAAAAAAAGCATTTCAAAGTGTAGTGATAGTAACAACCATTTGATAATAATCAGTTAGCAAATCAGATGTGTTTGAGTCATTGATTCTCTCTTCTAATTGTTAAAGACAACGGCTTTTCATCCTTTTAAAATCATATGCAACGGAGGCGGCACCACCTTCATTGTTTACCATCACTTTGAACCTGCTTTTTTCCCCCTTCAACTGTCAACTTACCAATATTTAATTTTGAGAAGTAAAAAAGAAGGAAAAAGAAAAAATTTTCTTGAGACATCTTGGCGCGTACTGCTTTATACATGCTTTTGAACAGTCACTTTTATTGAATATCCGATCGTTCAGTCAATTTTGAAGAGGGACATAATCCAATCAAATGAAAATGGTAGATGCCTTGAACAGATCCCTTACGACGAGTATTGAAATCATATTATCACATTTTTTTTTTACAACTAATTATATAGAATATGATGATATGATAAATCGCTTTAATGTCAAGTACAATTTTATCAAGAAAACCGTAGATATAAAGCAGCTTCGTATCCACCGTGTAGATTTATAGCAAAGATTCATGCAACTGCAAAACATGTTAAAAAACCGCTCGAGAAAAGAACTATTTAAGTTCTTAATAATAGCCAATCCTGTTTACTCTGTTATTCTTGTCATAAAGTAACACTCTCTTAGTTGCTCACTTTGTTGCAAATGACTACTTAATAGCCCATTCCATGATTTTCATATAATCCCTGATACAAACCTTTCCTTCATTTCTACACACCATGCTAAAAGACAACATTCAAGTACAAACCGAATCTATCCTTATAAGGAAATTCGATTCGTCTTGGCTTTTTTAGTTCAAACGCAAGTGTAAAGATATACATGTATATGTTTTATTAGATATATTACTATAAGTTTGTAGTTGGTGAATGTACACGAGTCTGTCGCTCCATTCTTTCATAGGTCGCAATAACCTGGTTACAATTTGGGCACTTGTGACTCACATCCTTTAAACCTGGAATAAGAACAGGTATGAGGCAGCCCCCAGAATGACAGCCAAAAAGATACATTATGACCATGGAGGCACCGGTCATTAAGCCCATGTTGTAGTCCAGGTTTGTTGCAACAAACTGATTGCAATGAGGACATTGCACAGTTTCTGAATCAGTCTTCAGATTAGCAACACTACTCAGTTCTATTTGAGGAGGTTGTGTGGTATTGGGTGGCTGGACGGCACCATAGGAAGGCGGAGGCGGTTGGTAGTTCTGCTGTGGATAGTTCTGCTGCGGATAGTTCTGCTGCGGATAGTTCTGCTGATACTGATGTTGTGGATAAGGCTGCTGTGGGTATTGTTGTTGGGGATATTGTGGCAGCGGTGAATAAGAAGGGGGTTGGTTTTGATAGTTTGGGGGAGCAGGGAACTGAGGCGGAGGCCTATTGTGGTCTTGAGGTGCCTGTGGGTAAATAGAAGGTATATTGGGCGAAGGCTGCTCAAGGTGAGGATTAGACATTTACAATTTACTGATTAATAACAAAAGAAGAGAGAAGAGAAGAGACGCAAGTCGAGGGGCAAAAATAAGGAATAGTTGCCAAGACTGGTGCCCAGAATTTTGGTTTAAATGGTCATCATGTGATTCGCATTGCATTGGATTGGAGAGTGGTCACGCAGCCACCTAACAGTTGATTAGCCAAATGATTGAAACCATGACTGAAGAGCACAGTAGAGTGTGGTTAAGGAGGGACGCGCTCTTATTTCTCTGATTTGCCTGGTTGGATACTTGTGGTCTCTTCTCTTCCCATCTCTTCTCAAAGCAATGCATCAACTTGTTTATTCGAACCGGATGTACGGCAAAACCTTAATTCTTTCGTTTTAAACTTGTCAAGCAATATACATTTGAGCCAAAAGTAAATATGTTTATATGAACAAAGCTGCTGAAAAGAAGAAAACTCCTCGATGATTTATAGTATTAGGCCATTATGGCTGAAATTGAATACAACCGAAGCACTTTTAATGGTAAAATGGTGCTCAATAGATAGAAATCATAAAAGCACTGGATTGAGCATTATGACTTGTGGAGTCACAAAATGATGTTTTTTTTCTCTCATGGGATGTACATTTTAAAATAGCAACTCTATTTTGAAGACGATAAAAATAAAGTGCCTCGATTTTAATAAGAGATCATCCAGTGTTTTCATCAATGTTTACAATCTTCCATTTCAAGTCAACGCATAAAATTAAATACCAGCTTAATAATGGCAGCGGCAGGTACAATTTCAGATGGCATTGACGACTTTTTCATGGTAACGCCCTCCAATCCAAACTCTTGAATAGATGGCAAATTTGTATGGACTTCTTCCAAATCACTGGATTCAAAGAGTGGCTGGATCGCAGCTGTGGAAGTCGGAGAGGTGCTCCACTTTTGAATTCGAATATATAATGACATTTGGAGTTTTTTTTTTATAATAAAAGTTTATTAATACAATCACACGTCACGATGAGCGGTATGTTTGGGAAATTACAAATTAAAAACTATTTGCGTATATCTTGTTAAGCACCAAGTCAGGTTGAAATGGCACATATTCAATGATAAAGAGCCAGTGGTAGCGCCAAATAGCCCAGAGAATTTTTGAGACGAGAATCTTGAGTGCCTTGTTGTTGACCAATGGAAACTCGGAAAGACAAAAAACGAGAGAAGCAATATCAGCAATCGAAAAGGACATATGCGGGGCAAAGCGGGAAAGAGCTTGTTGCCAAATAAGATGTTTAAAAGGACAAGAGATGAAGAAATGGGTATGATCTTCGGGTTCAGTTAAACATATTGAGCATATTGGGAGACGTGAAGAATCAAAGCGTGCCAGAGACTTTTGACAATATACCTTCCTAAATAGAAGACGGTACCAGAGAGACCGAGCAGTGGGTTCTAAAGGGAGTTTCCAAAACATGCACCACATAGAAGCGTCTAAACTAAGTGGACACGAAAAAGGTAGCAGAGACAAGCTTTGTTTACGACGGAATTCAAGGGATTCATGGTCTCGCCAGGATGGTCCAGATAGAAATACATTTGGAGTTTTGATAGTACAGTCTCTATTGATCTTCCTCCACATAAACTCTTTTGTTTTGTATTTAAGTGAACACTTTATTAATCATGTGAATGGAAATTAAGCGACCAAAATAGTTTTCCACATGAACTCCAAAAGAGCGCGAGGACAATCTTTCTTGTTTCTATGGCGTGCTGACAATGATTGCTTCAACCAACCCCATAGTCCTTCTACGGTATTCGTAATAATCAGCCCCTGCGTGTGATTACCACGCACTTGATCAAATGTTGCCAGATGTATAGCGTAGTTCACTACTTGATGCTGTCTACAGCCATGCTCCGAAGGATCGTAAAGATCTCTGTTATCCTGGTAACGCGGCCCATTTTCCCCATCCTCTAACCGAACATCCGGAGGATGAAGGCCGTTGTAGCCCTTCCAGAAGTCACTCCTGATTACGGACTCTGGAGAGCAGAACCTTTTGATGATTGGAATCAAAGTGGCACCGGTACGGTCTGGCACGGTACAAACAAAGAACCGACCAGCCTTAAACTTAGGCTCACTGTATGGGGTGCCATCGCGTAAGGTATACGATATAGTCTCGCCTGTGTTCAGACACTCCACCATGCCGAACACCCAAACCCCTTCAACCCAGTGACCCCTATTGTACTTTCGCTTTCCAAACTTGGATTCGTCAATCTCAATATGATGGCATTCAGGGTCTGATTCAAGCTTGTACCCCTCGTAGTACTTTTCGAAGTCGGAAGCAATCAATGCAGTGAGCTGACTAGCAATGGGAGATATTGTGTTTGCTGAAACCGCAAGTCCGTCGTAGATCTGCTGAATTGAGTCCTCAGCATGACGGCGAAGAATACGGTGGCTTATGTTACATCCATTAATGTAATGTTCCTTGCTCTCGAATTTTAGGGTGGCAATCGAGAACATTTTTGGGATCGTGTATTTGTAAAAGCTTTTAAATGAGTCGAAGTCGTTGAATAGTTAAAGACAGTCGATTGTTACAAGAAAAATTCACGATTTCGATCTGACCAAGTAAGTGAATCAAAAGCAAATTGAGCAAAAAGCTCAGACGCGCCACCTAGTTTTACCGTGTTACTCCTTTTACATTCATGTTTTACTCCAATAATATATGTATATATATACCTTCAAGTATTGTGGGTAAGACTAGTGAGAGAGAGAGAGAGAGAAAAAAGAAAAAGGACAACAAAGAAAGCGCCTTTGTGAGATTCTCAAGAATTTGATTTTGAGCCGATTTTTGATTTTTTGACTGCATTCCATTCTGGAAAGTTATTAAGAGGCGCCCTCAGAATACTTGCTTTTTTTTGTGTGAATTAGAGCCAATGCCAGCCATATAATACTAAGAAGTCCTTGAGCTGTGTTATCTGTTGGATCGGATGGAACTGGGATAGCACTAGATTTAGTGGCCGAGTTCTTTGAGGAGAGGAGGCACGTTTCCTTTTATTATTATTTGTTTCAATGAATTGTATCAGGAGGCTGCTCTCTTCTCCACCAGTCCAGCGATGTTTAACAGGTTCAGCGGGTCTCACAGGACAGACAATAATTAAGTGGCACTGTTGAGGCATTTCTGTCGAGTTTGTAAGAAAAGGTCAGTGTGTATCATAGTGTAGTCTCACCAACCCCTAATGCGCTTCATGAACGTTTTTTGGAGATCATATAAACCTTTTGAGGTCGATTAAGGGCTATTAAGGAAGAAAATATCAGTTTTTCGGATGCGTGAGTTGAAGTATTTAGGTATTTGGTGGAAGAAGAGATGGCCATCAGTATCATTTGATAATACTCTCTCTACCATTCAAGTGGTATTAGTCCTGTGAGTAATCATACCCATGACATCGTCAACTGGAATGATGCGACAGACAAATAGCCTTTTAATATAACAGATGGAAAACAGTCAAGTCCATTCTCCCCTTTACTTATCACTTTTGATCCTGTGTTCCTTAACGTGTCAACGGATGAATAAGACATGTTACCTAAAATAACAAGAAAAACACCCCTTGACTCATCAAAAGATGCAAAACTTCAAGCACATCATGTACTCCAGTACCAAATTTGGTCATTTCCGACTCAATCAACGATTTCAAAGACCATGATTTAATGCTTTTTTTTTTAAAGGTCCACAAATACCAAAAAAGGCAATCTGTGACTTTTTCAAACATTGGTCATGACGTAATGACCTTTATATTTTCTCTTTTTCGTTTCTTTTTCCCTCTTTTTTCAAAAGGCACATATCAGAAATCCAGAAACATCAACTTCCAATGAGTCTAGATAAATCATTTTCTTCAATGTCGATAAACGACAACGATAGCCAATCAGCGACAAGTCCGTCCGCACGAGTGATGCCACCTCGACTCCCGCCACAGCAGCGTACGCCGGGCGGACCAGGACGCTCCGTGCTTCCACCAATGAGCCGAGGACCTGGCGCACTTCCACCCATGGCAGGCAGAACACCGCCACCCCATTTAAGAGGAAGACCAGGTGGGGGAAGAATGGGAAAACCTGCACTCAACTTGTCTCAACTTGGTCTGTCAACAAAACAGGAACAGACCCCTTTTGCCAATTTTTCAAAATATGTGTAAAGTTTTCCCATACAAAACGAGAGAGAGGGAAAGGGAGAGACTCACACATATATACTTTTTTGTTAGTGACCCTTCTGGTAAACTCAACTTTTCTGGAAAGGCAATCATTCATGCAGATGGTGTTGATTTCAGCAATGGAAATAGTTTTACCATTAAAATGGATGATCTTATCTTGCAAGAAGAGCTTGGAAAGGGTCAATATGGTACCGTTCAAAAGGTATGCATAAGTTGCCAGTGTGAAATATATAAAATAATTTATTTTTTGCATATTTTTTATAGGTTAAACATAGAGTCACCAATGTCACCATGGCAATGAAGGTGAGAGAGAGAGAGAGGAAAAACACGATTGCTTTGAAATTAACCAACTAAAATATAGGAAATTCGCTTAGAATTAGATGAAACCAAGTTGCATCAGATCTTGATGGAGTTGGATATTTTACACAAGAGCTCCGGTGAATACATTGTAGAGTTTTATGGAGCATTTTTCATTGAGTCATGTGTATATTATTGTATGGAATACATGGATGCTGGATCGCTTGATAAACTATACGGTAAAGGTGTACCTGAGGATGTCTTGGCAAAGATTGCCATTTCGGTAAATAGAAAGCAAACCATTTAGCAAAAAAAGGGAAATTATTGAAAAAAAAAAAAAAAAAAAAA
>VCJI01001699.1:0-13804 GCA_024139395.1 Backusella morwellensis
AAAAAAAAAAAAGATAAAAAACTATAAAAAAGGGAATTAGAACGTTTTACTAGTTTTATTCTCCTCAATTCATGCTTATCTGACATAAAAACATGCGTAATTCTGTACACCTCTACTAAATAAATACCCCTACAGAAATCCAAGAAAATAAAATAGAATTAGCCTGGATTATCTTATCTATAAAAGAAATGTAATATATTGGGCTTCATCTTCATTGGGTTTACCATGAATAAGATAAGATACGGAATAGTGTCTTATGCAATTTACTGAATTAGCATTTGTTTGATCCAACGGTGAAATATGTATAATAATGCACTTTCTTTTATAAATAAGTGATCAAACAGCAAGAGGCGCTGTATAAAAGTAAAGAAAGGAGTGTTGCTTTACATTACTCTCATATAAGCTTTTTTTGTTGCTATTTTCAGCTTTAGCTTTTAGTATATTTTGTATTTATGGACGCAGGCAAAGCTGTTAGAACTAAAATCGATGTGACTATAGAAGGGATGCGTTATATAAATGAGTATATAATTCCAGTGTGGAAAGGAGACGAATAACATGCACAAAAGCTACAAGTGATGAAGTACGAGTCCTAAATTGCCGTTGGTATACTCTTCAACACGTTAGGAGTGAAAAAGATTTTGATACTCGCTTAATTGGGAAAAACAGTAGAAGCTGTTGGTGGTTTAGAGGAATACATTGAAATAATGAAATGAAAAAAAGCGATTGGGAGAGAAACAAAACTTAAAAGACAATTACTACAGGTTTATTCAAGAAAATGAGAAAAAATTACAAATTTATGAGAAAAGGGGGAAAACATTTCGAGAAATAAAACGAGAAAAGTACAGAGAGTATTTAGGAAAAGAACGATGATAGTAAACAAAAGTCACTATAGCAACTTGTGGTGTCATTTTATTTTCAATCATCATTTTTATCTTTATCATTTTCTTCATTTTTAAAGCCAAAGTGTTCTATATTATAAGAATTAGCAACCGAATTATGCCCAATAAAAAAACAAAAATACTATACCATTCATTTCTTTTTTCATTTTTTTGGTCTTTTTAACAATATCATGATGATGTTTTTTGACAGTTTCTATGTTTGCATTATAGTAAACATGTGTTGGGTTGTTCTTATTGTTAAATCTTGTTGCATTGGTTCCCCAAAGAAGTTCTATTTCAGAAACAACAGCTAATTTTGTTACATCGTAATAGAAGAATAGGTAAGTAAATGAATTAAATGAATGTATGTGTATATGAATTTACCAGCAAAGTGAGCAATCCTGTTTAAGAACCAAATGTTTAGTGATAAATTTCATTTTTGAAAAATTAAATATTCTTACCAGATCTTATTTCCTTTTTTTCTAATGTCTTCAATTGCTCCAGACATCAGAGCGCTATAAAAAAAAAGTAAAAATAAGTAAAGAGAGATCACATAAAAAAAACTATACTTGGATACTTTACATAACCACATTGAATAAAATAAGAAGGACAATGAATGAAAAGAGAATGATCAAGATAATTGACATGACATAATTTCCAACATTTCCACTAAACATGGGGTCCACATAGCCAAAAACAAAGAGCCATACTGTAGAGTAAGCAAGGAAAATATCTTTAAACAAGTTTTGCTGGCTTTGGTTACTCATATCAACGTCTGAACCACTGGTTGTATTTCCGCTAAAAGCATCTTGGAAGAAACTGTCTTCTTGGCGTCGAAGCAAGACAACAAAAGCATTTGTAAAGCCCATCACTATCAAAATCATAATGATAATGATGGGAAAGATTTTGTTTACCAGTTGAAGGATAATTTCCAATAGATTTCCCTAAGCAAAGCGATGATATTAATGGTTACTATTAGATATGTTGGTGTTCTATTCTTTTAACTAGATGTACTCACGACTGGACGAAATACTCTAAGACGTAAAATACCATGTGCCCATAATATAAGTGTTGTGACTGAACTTACGGCGTACTAAAAGTGTGTTAAAAAAAAAAAGGTTTTTAGTACTCTAATATCATATATGTTGTAAAACCAACTTACAAGAACATTAGATTCCGGATCTCTGGTTAGTAGCAATATAAATGTAACCACTGGAAGGACAAACGCTGCCAAATCAACATAGTTGTAAAAGGACCTGAAATACTCCCACCTGTTAAGCCAGAATTGTCTAAATTCTTGCACTAATAGAATGAATCCAGAGATAAACATGAATATAATTGCCACATAATGGGAAGGATGTGACATCTTGGTCCCGGGTGTGTAGCCAAAAAGCTCTTCTGGGAACGAGACACCAGTACTATAAGAAACGTAAAACACCGCATGACAGAACAAAACAACCCAAAAACGGCTTCTGACAAACTCCTCCCATTTGTATTTTACAAGCATTTCCATGATAGTATCTCCTTGTTTAAATATGCTATTGTCGTGGTTACTTGATGCCAGAAGAGAAAATGGACTGTAGCTGTAGTAAAAAACACCATGGTACTCTTGTATATTTTTCTCCTTTTTGTGTTCTCGTTTTTCAAGGGATGGCGTATCTTCTGGTAAGGATCGATAGGAGTTGAAATAAGGGAGAGGGACGATACACAGTTTAGCAAGATTGGATTTCTTCATACTAGCTCCAAAAATCAAATGATAGCCTTTACTCATCCATTTTAAGATGTCTTGGACTGAAGCCGTGCGCAGGAAAAGGGTGTACTGATAAGCCAAGTAGTGAAATGGTAGTAAATACCATATACCGTAGTCATATCGTTCTAGTTGTTCCAAAACTGCAAAGGTATCTAGATATTCAACTCTTTCTTCATCTTCTTCCTGAAGATTTTTTATCGAAAGCATGCCTTGACGTTCAGAATTCAAAATAGGAGCAAATTCTTCCTTCACAGGAAGAAACGAGAGCTTCTTGGTTGAACGCAAAAGTTGTGCTAAAAAATAAAGATGTTAACAAAAAATAAAACCATGATATATGAAATATAATCTAAAAAAATACGTACGAGTAAACTTCTCTTTCTGGAGATAGATAAGGGCATCCATTATAGCAGAAAGGTTTCCATAACCACTTTTGTAGTAGTCTATCAGCATTTGATCGAACATCAAATTATAGAAATCGTATTCTGTTTTTTCTAGAAGAACTGTGAGGGCATTTTCGTTGAGTTTTCCATAGGTCTTGTAGCTGAATACATTGACAGGGATATTGTCTCTCCAGATAATTCTATAGAGTAACTTTCGACCGGCTTCATAAGAGGCAAGCATTGCCATCGTTTTACTTCCAGATATAGTTAAAAAATACGATTTGCCTTTCTCTGATTCTAAGGCATTATCAATATTTTCTTCAATTTTCCTGGTGAAGATATTTCGGTTGTTGTTACAATTTTCTTCACTATAACCAACTTGCTATTAAAAAAATAGTAATATAAATTAATAAATTTATGAATATATATGTAAGGGGAAATCAAAAATTTACTTACTGGAGAAAAATGCAATTTCATTATAGAATCAAGGTGATGTAATGCTTGAAATGCACTTTCAATTTCACAAAATTCAGCCTCTGGATTTGGAGTAGTTATTCTAGAGAAAGGTAGAAACAGTTCATCCTTGATCAGAGGTGGAGGAGTAGGTGCTTTTTCGTCTTTGCCAAAGTGAAACGTTTTGCCTAGTTTGTGACCCCATTTTTTAATCCAAGATTTGTCCTTCTTCAACTCAGCTTTGTCTTCGCCGTCCTTTTCTTTTTTCACTTCGACAATGACGTGACCAGCTTTTTCCATAAAACGAAATGTAGAACTGCGGCATCCCCATGTGTCGCGGAAGGTCGAGTGAATACCAGCGTGATTACCTTTATATGCTCTGGCAAAAATAAGTTTGTTGTCAGCTACAGTGTTGTAGTATAAGTTTTCCGAGGGTGAAGGTAGGTTTCCAAAACCAAACACTTTCTTTTCCCTTTTCGCTTCATTCAGCTGTTGGGGTGGAATAACAACTAATTCCCACAACTGTGTCATACCAGCGCCAAAACGAAGAACATATACTCCAGTCGGATGGTTCAATACATAGGAAATTGTCTTCTTGCCACCAAGTGGATCGCACACATCATGAAAAAATCCACGTTGAATATTTCCTCCATTATTTAGCTTTCGGAATCGAAAACCTTCCCAATCTATCTCCTCTGGTACCTGGAATTTTCCTTTTTCTTTACTGGTGCACTCGTAAACTGGGGTTGATCGAAATTCTAGATGCTGGTTGTTACTTTTCATGAATATACCATATAACGCGCAATTGATTTCTTTAGACTTGGGGGTAGCCGCAGGCTGTTGAGAACTGTTACTTAGTTGAGGGGTGTCACTTCCAGATCTACCATTTTCAGAGCCACTCGCATTATTCTCAAGATTTTGTGGAGGAGAGGAAGGGGTATTTGATCGAGACTCTTTCTGATCTTCTGCAATATCGAATGGACGCTCAAGAACAAAAGGCTGCAACGCTTTGTTGAAAATATTTTCCTCCTGTACCGAGTGGACTAGTCGCTCTTGAGAAATTGACCATACTTCATAAAATGATTTGTATCTGGCTGGACTATCCGCGTATTTGGTGATACCTGAGATGATGATATAATTTCGGTGAGTGCAGAATCTGACAGATGTTACATACGAATTGGGCTCGTCCAACTTTACTCCTTCAGGGTGGTATTTGTATAGGTGTAAACCGCTCTTTGAACAATATACATGTACACATTTATTCTTCTTTTCATAGGTTGCAATAAAGCGCTGGTTTTTTGAAATAGCCATAAAGTATTCTGATTCGCCTTGCTTGAAAGAAACAAGTAATGCTCCATCCAAAATTGACCAAACTCTAGTTATATCTCCTCTGTAAGTCGTAACTAATATCTTGTTGTGTATATGTCGCGTTATAGAAATAAGTTTAATTCCATCATCCGCAAAATTTTGTTTCTTTAAATGTAGTTTGGCCCATGTTACATGTCGAGCAATGTCCTCGCCTCCAATAAGCGCCTCGTGACCCATTTTAAGAACAGACAAGTCAAGAAAGTATTCCATCTTTAAGGTGCTTGTATGATGAACCTGTAAAATATGTTCGCCAACCAACACCAGTTTACCATTTACATACACCGCTCTTCCTTGAAATTCAATGGTGTCATCGATGTCTTTTCCTTTTCGAAAAATTCTGCAATGCCTATATTCGAGTTGCGGTTTTTTGGTTGTGAATAAACCATTTTTGTCCATTTCTGCAAAGGATAACACCACGTCACCAGTTCCAGAGCAGACCGAGAGAAACATATACACCGGAATTTCACTTTCAATTTTATCAACTATATAGGTTGTTTCTACTTCATAGTCAATTTCGCCATTTGTAGTCTCCAGCTTGTAGACAACAAGATTCCAGTCAGTCTGGAGTACTGCCATGTAGTCTTTCTCCTTGGATATGTCTAGTAGATGGTAATCTTCTGGAATCGATAGCTTTTGCTTGTGTTCGTTAATTTGAACCACCACATCGGGAGTTGTTGAATTCCTTGATTCCGGTAGTAGTGGTTGTTCTGCAGCTTGGACAGCCTGTTTTGCATACCTAAACATTTTAATGTAAAGATAAAACAGATAAAAATATACTTTAAAAAAAGTTAAAGAGAAGAAAAGTGAAAAAAAAAGCAATACTGAAATGTCATGAAATTGATAACATCGTTATACAAAAAGGGGATAGGTTGGTTACTTTTTTTTGGCTTTGCAAACCTTAAAAAAAAAGCTATTAAAACCTACGCCTAATTCAAACTTGTTTGTATTTGCTCCTCACATTAATAAATACAAACAAATACGCCACTTTTATTTTATCTTTTGAGTAAAATAGGGTTTTAATGTTGAGTTTATTAATTTTAAGGCCCTTATTATCCAAGATGTTATGATGGACTCGGAATCTATGAACCGTCGGTGAGAAAAAAGAGAGGGCGAAGCTAAGAAATTGCCTTTTTAGTAGAAAGATCTTCGCTTTTACAAAATAAGAACAACTGCATTGGATTTAATATGGTTTTTCTAAAATAAAATGATGTCTTTCCATCTAAAACTCTCCATTGATATTGTTTTATGTATTAGACAGTTGCTTATGAGCATTCAATTTGTTTTAAAAACATCTTTTTTTTTTCTGTAAGTAATACACTCCAAGCCGATTTTTTGATTTTTTTTTATTACCCATTGTTCCACCAATACTTTAAAATATTCGTGAAACTACAGAACTCAGGAGGTCTTAAGAATGATAGTAAGTGGTGTCATAGTCATTCCCCAAAAAGATCATATGTCAGCTTATCGTCTTTAGTTTTCTATTTTATAGTAAAGAAAAGAAAAACGAAAAGAAGTATATTTTGTACCTTTGGTGCTTTAATACTTCAAAGTTGAGCAATTGCTCTAAAAAAATCAAGTATTACATTAGACAAAATATGATTGATCCAACTTAAATTATTAGACTTAGCCCAAAGTCTTTATTACTATAAAGTTTGTGCGTTTGAATATGCTTTTTAGAATTTTGAGTTTATATCCTGGAGAAATTCAAAATTAATGATACTTTGCTGCTGAAATATCCAGAAGACACATCTATTTTCTTGGTAAAGTGAAGCTATTCATTATTTCTTATGAACACCCAGTCATAAAAAAATGGTTGGGATGGTAGCAATAAATCAAATTGATGGCACTTGTGCAATGGTATACAGTGTGTTAGAAAAAGGACAATAATTCTTGTTTGGTTGTAGTCAAGTGTCATGTGTGTCAAAGCCATTGTTACTTTTACTAACTGAATATTTTGACTGTATTCACTCATCTTTAAATTCAAACTTTGATTTATTCACCAGCTTGATCGACTACATGGTTAAGTTAATTTAAGTATGAATTTATGGAAAAATTACAAGCCAAAAAACAAAGTCGTCGATAGGCAACGCCGCACAATGATGCACTTCAGGCAAATATCAGTGGTTTTTCAAGCGTCATTCCGTTTGGCCATGATATAGACTTTTGAAATATAGACATATTTCTTGTCCAAAATAAACTTGATACGAGTATATACACAGTCGGTATTTGCAGTTACTCCTGATAATTCAAATAGAGATGAAAATAGATCACGAACATGTGCTGATCTTTGATTGAAAGTAAAGATATAAAGATAAACTCAGTTACTTGAATATGATTCCCAGTTACCCGAAAAACACGGTACATACATATTACCTCTGATAGTATCTATTTTTTAATTGAGTGTCTTTTTTTTTCCTGCATGATATCGACTCATTATATGTTCATCTATATTTGATCACTTTGCTAACGATGCAACACGTTCAGGCTATTCAGTTGCAGCAGTCACCGATGTCTATTCAAGTATCTATCTAAACAACAAAGTGATTCGTAAAATGTAAATAAACCTGCTTCGAATACTAAGCAAAAAAAAGGCAAAGGCTATGCTTGCATACGGTTCGTGTCCGTTTTCCAAAGTGCATAACAGTCACGTGTATCACCAGCTGCTAGTTTATACGAGATTTTTTTTTGTTTGTTGCGTCGTTTTCTTTTTGTCAATAACACTAGTAAAAAAAAATGGGTATTCTTAACGGTAACTTACCCTTAAGTCAACTGAGCGCCAAGGACGATGGTTTACCTACAGAGACATCAACAGATCAAGTAAGCAAGATGAAAAAAAATAATACTAACAATCAAAGAACGACCATGCTAACCAAGATTCTGAATAACAGAAAGCTACTGAGCGCGCCGTGCTTGAAAAATTCGTTCCTTATGCATGTAATAATGTAGATAGAAAAGATATTGACAGGTAAAAGAGACCAAGGTTGCTTTACAGGATATACAAACAGTTTCCTTTTTTAGTATACTTCTTTATCGACAAAAACATATCGCCTATTTGAAACGAGGTTTATCGACTGGCGTTGGTCATTGGGCTGCTACATTGGACGCAAGTAAGCCATGGCTGATTTATTGGATCTCCCATTCACTCGAGTTACTTGATTTCCAATTCACGCCTGAAATAACACAAAGATCCATATCCACTTTTAAACACTGGCAGCTCCCCAGTGGAGGCTTTGGTGGAGGCTCTGACCAGTTGGCCCATTTGGCTACCACGTATGCGGCTGTCAATGCGTTGGCTATTACGGGTGGTGAAGAAGCTTATAAAATATTGAATAGGTACATAGAAGAGGAAGTGTATGTGATATGTAAAAGTAACTGGAATATTATTGTAGAGAGGCACTTTACGAATTTCTAATGCGCATGAAACAACCTGACGGTTCATTTACGATGCATCAAGGCGGTGAGATTGATATTAGAGGCTCTTACTGTGCACTTTCAGTTGCCGCATTAACAAATTTGCTGACACCTGAGTTGACGGAAAACTGTATTGATTTCATTTGCAAATCGCAAACATACGAGGGTGGCATCGGTCCTTATCCTGGAAAGGAGGCACATAATGGATACACATTCTGTGGCTTGGCAGCACTTGAGATATTGGGCGGATTATCTAAATTGAATATGGATAACTTGTTGGTAATATAGATATAAATATATTAGTGTGTGTTTTGTGGTATTAATGATTAATAATGCTCTTACTATTCCGCAGAAATGGTGTTCAGGACGTCAAATGGGATTAGAAGGTGGATTCCAAGGACGTACAAATAAATTGGTGGATGGTTGCTATTCATTCTGGGGCGCTGGTGATTTCCCCCTTCTTAAAGCAGAATTAACACGCTCTTGCAAGACAAGCTTGGATCAAGGTAACATCGAGAGTGACATATAATTGATAGAAACAAAAAGCTAATAACGAAGTACATATTTAGAATATCTGTTTGATAGAGGTACATGATTTGGAAAATAGAAAGAAAAGATACAAGTATATTGATATGATATGATGTGTTACAATAGAGGCATTACAAGAATACATTCTACTTTGTTGTCAGTCAGAATATGGCGGTTTATTAGATAAACCTGGCAAGTAAGTGACATCATTCCATGATTAACTTGTAAGGAAACTAGACTTATTTGGTACTTTTTCAGGTCGCCCGATTACTATCATACATGCTATTGCCTCTCTGGTTTATCAACCGCACAACATTCATTAATCTACGATGCCGAGGCTGCTATTAAGATTCGAGAAAAGAACCAAGGCCATTTACCTGGCGGCATCGGTTCATTGTTGTGGGGATATGAGAATTCATTCAGCATTGTAGGCGATGTGGATAACCTGTTAACGCCCACACACCCTATACACAATATCAGCATCAAGGCAGCAAGAAATATGATTCATTACTTTTACAAGGATCAAATAGAACCATTGAAGGATATCATCCCCAAATTCGATGATCCTTTGGAAGAAATTGGTGGTCCACTTTAAATTGGTGGCAATATTTAGCTTAACAAAATATATGGAATTGAATTGAATACATCAATAGAGCGTAGTTCCTTTTTTACCTTTTCAAAACAGCATCTGATGTCTGGATGGATGCAAAAACCTTTCTTACTGGCTTTAAAATGTGTGACAGTTCAATGATTGGGTGAACAAAAGTCGACTTTCTTTTAATATTTTTTTCTGTTTTTTTTTCTTCCTTTATTAGCATATACAAACATACGCGTTATGACTCTGTTTATCAACTCAACGTATAATGAATATGTGTTTCAAATGAATCTACTCTTTGTAGGAGGCATATTTCTTGTCAACTACTTGGTGCTTCACTATGAAATAGAACAGCTCAACTTTCTCTTGTTTTCAAAGGCGTTTCTCGCTATCGGTAAGAGGAAAGAATACTGTAAACCGATCAGCTCTAATACTATTTCTCAACATATAGAAACACTCTTTGTAATAAACTCGCTACTCAATATGTGGTCGAGTTCTAGACAGCATGTAAAGCCTTCATTGAGTAGCTATAAGCCTTCTATCCAAAAATACTTTTTTGGTAAAAAAAAATAAAGAGATCTAAGAAAAGAGTAAACAGCACCTAATAACATATAAACATAGACGATGGACCTCTTGTTACAGCCTTTTATCGTCTTTTAGGTATTGGCCAAGGTAAATCAATCAATCAATCAATCAATCAATCAATTTATAAAAAGTGCTGCAAAACTGACCTCAATACGATATACTTAATAGTCACAGGAGAGAGCAACAACATTGCAAACAATAAACAACCTACTCCACCGACTAATAAGAAAAACGTTCGTACGCTCATGTCAGGTAAAATAGAATAACAAGACATTACCTTCAAAGCGAGTGTAGTGTGGCGTCTAATCAAGAGTACAAACATAGATGCATTGGCTACAGGCATTCCCCTTGAAACAAGCACCTCCAATATCCAAACACCTTCCTTCTCTTTCCTTCGCAGAAACCCTCAAAACGAAGAGTTTTCACTCGACAATCCTTTGGAGCAACTTGTCCAAGCCAACGCTCAGGACACTGGCTTCCTTGGAAACTTTTCTTCAAAAAAATTGGCATTCCAGCCCTGTTTCAATCCCCCAGCTGCACCCACCAAACATCGCGATCATTCACTTTGGTCATTAGATCGTAAACAGGAAATCGTAGACGACTTTAGAGAGGAACAGGTGAGGAGAAAAAAACAAAACAAAAAGTGGATGAGTGGGATATTAACATGTTTCATTTTTTTAAAAAAAAGATTGAAAACTTGAAAAAGAATTGGGACAAGTTCGATGCTCAAACAACAAAGGCTGTTTCCAAGAAGCTGCGCCAAAGAATCATTGACGATATCATCAAGCCCATCCTTCAGACTGCCGATGTGTTGGATCAATTCCTTGCAAATACTGGACAGACATTTGCTGATTGTACACAAAACACCATGGCTTATTTGATGTTGAGCCAAGCATGGAAAACTTTGGTAAATAGGGATGAGAGATGGATTATATAGGGATTGCTAAACAAAATGATATTCACATAGAACATCAGCTTGTCACCTGTTGAAATGAAAAGACTCACAAATATGCCCAGCTATGATAGTGTCAAGGCTAGAAAATATATTATTAAGCGCATGAAAGGTAATTTATAAGCACACATACACATTCATTCATATTTATACATGTGTGTTTATTATAAATTAGAACTTTCTGGTAGCGAAAACATGGCCCGCTTTAGATACATTGCAGCTGAACCTGATTTGCCAACTGATTCACAGGTGAGAAAGAGGAAGGGCACAAGGAGGGAAAACGAGTTGAAGAGGACTGATTCGTTTTGTATAGATTATCATTCACTTGGTAGAAACATATATTTCCATAAAGAACCCAAGTGTCATTCCCCCATTGATTCAAGATGTAAGCAAAATATAACATGGTATGTCAAAGGATGATGTGAATTAATACTATGATAATAATAGCACTTTGGAGACGTCTTTAAATACTTGGTCATTTATTTCTATATTACTCCAGAGTAAGTTATTTCTGATATTGTGGATGGAAGACAATGACGGCTAAACCTGGCTTTTTTTATTTTATTTTTTTTTAAATAACTATAGGTTGGATTGGAAGCTCTTTGATAACGCAACATCATAGATAAATATATTCTTTGCAAATGTAATATAGTATATATTTGCTTTGCAAACACACACATATACACAAACACACATTGATCAAATAAATAAATAAATAAAATCATATACATAATAACCATCACTTCCTTTTTACTAGTATATACAGTTGACATGTACCGTGGATCAACCCCATTTAATTTCAATTCAGAGAAAGAACAATAATACCAATTCACAAATTCATTTCAATAAAATAGGTTACGTTTTAAGGGCAGCTCCAACGCACTCTTATTCAGCTCTTAACTTTCCAGAGTGGAATGAAGTTTTGCAGTCAAAATTCAAAAAACGGCTCTAAAAAAATAACAGAATCTGAATTCTTGAGAGTCCATTGGAGACATCCTAATAGCACAAAAAAAATAAAAACTGGGGGTTTTTTTTACTAGAACTTTAATGCATAAGATATGTGAGATTTAGCGATACAATTAAAATAGTAATAAAACAAAAAGTAAGAAGTGAGTCTCTTGTTCTCGTTTATTAAGAAAGAAAGTGAGAGGGAGCTCATCGTAAATAGGAAAAGTAAGAATATATATGAATAAAGTAACACAAGATATATTAAGTAATACAAGTAGTAAGAAGATCAGGTCGGAAGAATAAAAGAGTATCTTTATAGAAGTCAAAATACGACAAGATATTTCAACTCCAGGGTATAGCGTCCATGTATATTTTGTATTATAAAAGATGTGGCTGTAAAAAAAAAACATTCTTTTCACGTGCCAGCCTTTCATTGGTGCAAACGTGTAAGTCATTTATTTCATGTCCGATTTTTTCTCCTTTTTTGGTCTCATGAAACGATTTAACTGGTGCACCTGTGACTTGTTCTTTTAGCGCCAAAAAAAAAAACTTTTTTTGGGGTATATAGGATTCCCCATTCCTTGAATTTCTTGCTCCTCCTGTCTTCATCGTAATTCAGTTAAGCATGTACGTTTTACGTTTCCTCTGCTCTGTTCTCGCTGCCCTTGTGACTTTTTTCCGTGTTGGCTCCGTGCCTTCCTTTTGCGCTCGGCTTGGCCCGCCTCCGCCCGTGCACCTTCTTGGTGCCAGTGCGCCGTATTCTCCCCCTTCGCAGCCAGCGCCACCACTCGTCTCCGCTTTCCCGGTGTGCCTTGTGCCACCTCCAACTTTGGGTCTCTTTTGTTCCGCCGCGGAATCAGACTCTCGTTGGCATGCTTCGGCTGTCAACACCAGATTACATGTGGACCTGTTGGATCCAACTCCAACTAACTCACATGCAATCTGGCATGAGAGTTCTGATGGCGAGCAAAAGGCCTCGTCCTTCGCCCTTGTGGTGTTGGTCGGGGTAGCCGCTATCATTGTACTTCAACAGTACCTTAGTAGTGGCGGCTCAAAGTCACCCGTTACCGCCACCGTCACTTTGCCTCCGTTGGTTCTCCCGCCTCCCCCGCCACCTTATGTCCTGCAGCCATGTTCCCCTGGGTCTCCTTCTCTTCTTCCCGAACTCCTCCCGCCTCTCCCTTCCGCAACACCCCTTCCAGCTCCGGCTGTGAAGAAGGTTCTGGCCGTCGTGGCAGCTCCTGCTCGTCAGGTTGCTGGTGTACGGCGTAAGCCCAGGCGGAAGCGGCAGTAGTGCCTCTTTTCTTCCGCCCGTTCCCGCTGTGAGCCCAGGTTGCTTTAAAGAAGAAAAAAATAGCCTCCTCATGGTTCAATTGATATAGTTAGTCAGTGGTGCCTTGTTGATGGTGTTCTGAACCTGCTTTCTTGCCTGCCCCTCTCATGAGTACCATTGGCGTATTGGAATCTTCGTGTCTGGTTTATTCTGGTAAGTATCTTTCTTCTGTTCAGTTTCTGGTGGTTTCAGTTCTCTCTTCGTTCGTCTCTGTTCTGCTACTCCTCCAGTTTCGGCATTGGATGTCGTTTCACGCTTACTTTTGGGTTGGTAGTGTTCTCTTGCCTTGAGGTTGGTGGTGCTTCCCGCTTTGGAAAACCAAGCACCGGTTGCGCGTGAAGCATTACTCTCTCTCTTGAGGTAATGACCGGTTTATTGCAAATGCAGTAAATTGACCTACTCAATGACGAAGGCATGCTCAACAATCGAGTTTGTAAGGCCTTCATTGTGTCCAGTCATTTCTACAGAATTCCTACATTTCACTTTTACATGTCATGCATTGAACACATGGAGTCATTAAGGTCAGTCCTTTTTTGTTTATCTTTATTTGTTCTTGAAAACTCTTTACTCATAACACTATTTTTAGGGCATCATCATTCCCTCTTTTTTTTTTTTTTTTTTTC
>VCJI01001702.1:5983-17825 GCA_024139395.1 Backusella morwellensis
ATTATGAGTATCATCCATTCTTCGAGCGTAAACCTGCTGATACTTCTGTGTACTTAAAAAGAAGGGGATCCAGCTACAGCATGCCGTTTCTAATACAAGAGATATTTCATATTCCTCCGACACGAAAATCCATAGAAATAACACTGTAAGTTCGAGATCCTATCTGGATAACTCCTTCGTGTAATGAGAATACAATTCAAGGGTAATAACTACATGTGTATATAAGGGTACAGTTGGTAAATGAAGATCTCACTCTGAAATAATGTACGTAATGCATAACCAAATCAAATGCTTTTTTACCAATGACAGATTGGAGGAAAGTTTTAGCTTTTGCACTCCGATATCAAACATTATGCTATAAATTTATTACTCACAGCATTGTCTCTCACTCTCTTTTCCTCTTTCTTCATCTTTTACAAATGGATACCACAAGTAATAGAATTTTAGAGAATATGAGATGGCTACCAGAAAACGAATATATATATGAAAGCAAAGGCGACCAACATGGGCTTATAAAAAGTTTCCAAAGAAGGTCTCACTTAAAGGAGTCCTATACCGTAAATCATCGACACACAGTCTCATACAGTTCAGAATCATCAACATCGGGAGATATGGAAACAGAGAGCGTACATTCCAATAAATTATTGGATAATCCATGTGTACTCGTCAAGCGTATTCCTCGTACCTTTATGCAATCACAGAAAATAAGGTGCGCTAATGCATTAGCCTTGATACTATCGTCACCTCTTCTACTTTGTCTGCTGATCATTGCTTTGGTCAAGACAATCAAGATCTATATACAAGACATGCTAGAAAACAATAGGCCTCACGACAATGAAGGCAATAGCCAACCTGATGAACTAGTAACAAACAATGAAATTTATTATGCTGAAAAATGGGGCTATAAAAGTGAAAGGCATCATGTAGTAACTAAAGATGGTTATATATTGACCATATACCGTCTCTCTAAGAAGGGTGCTGATTCTAAGGGTAAGTTTTGAGCTGTTATATGTAAAAGAAAGAGAAATTAAGAAACACTATTATTCCGTCACAAGGAAAACGCCCCCTCATGATTGGTCATGGTTTATTTCAGTGTTCAGGCGCATTTCTTGTAAATGAAGAGCATTCAATGGCATTTCAGTTGGTGGAAGAAGGCTATGATGTTTGGATGGGAAATAATCGTGCTGTAGGAGGTTTGGATCATGTTTCTCTGTCCTATCTGGATCCAGAGTACTGGAATTGGGGATTAAAAGAGCTTGGTATGAATGACTTTACGGCAATGGTCGACTACGTAATAGTGACAACAGGATACACTAAGGTTAGATTAGCTTTTCTTTTACAAGTAGACTCTGCTAACCTGCATAAAAAATATAGATTGGTTATATTGGTCATTCGCAAGGAAATGCACAAGTTTTCATTGCATTATCTCACTATCCTGAACTTGCAAAAAAGCTTAGCATATTTGTTGCTTTGGCTCCTGCCATCTTCTCGGGCAGCTTAGTAAAGTAAGTTATATAGACACGTATATATTCAGTTGCTCAACTGAAGCATATTTAGTTCCTTCCCTTTGAAATATCTTGTTGGTATGAATGATTGGGTTTTCGGTTTAATGTTTGGTAAATAGCAATGGGTAATTTGTATGCGTATATTTTTTAATTTATGTAATATTTAGGGACTGGCCCCTTTTTATCTGTTATGACTTGGTCACAGCATGTGGTCCAGCCTCATTTATTCTGTCATTTGGCATACAGTGTCTACTCTTATCTTTTTGACTGGTGGGACCACCATTGGGTTCGCCGAAGAAAAGCAAAGTATTTTCAATTTACACCAAGACCTGTAAGTACACGCTTAATATCAGATTGGATAGCAGGTTGGGGTCGCCAAGGTATTTGTCTTGACCTTCTAAAACCAGCAGACTACAATGTAAAATATAGGGTACCGTTGGTTATCTTTTACGGTAATACAGATTATTTAGTGGATGGTGAGAAATTCGTACGCACATTTCCAGACTATCACAATGATAACTCTGATAATGAGCATTATGACATGTTTCCAATGTTAGATCTTATCCATGTTGAACGAATAGAGGGGTACGAGCATATGGATACTGTATGGGCTTATAATAATAGGAAAACTACCTATCCTATTTTATTCAAGACTTTAAAGTCTGCATGCTGGACCTGATTCAAATGAAACTTCAAATGAAACTTACCGTTGCTCCGTTCTTAATACTATACTTTATAATAAATCACAGCATCATAGTCTTTAGAAGACTGGTTCTCCGCTTACTTAGTTAGCTAGTATAGGCTTAGATGTGAGCTTTGGATTTGATGAGTGCGTTTAATAATAACGACAAAGAAGATCATGCTCACATTTCTATTGACATTATATCTAAATGACAATATGAATGTATGTACAAGTACCTTCTATTGATAATGATTTATAATAAAAAGAGCCAACTCTTTATTCCAATTATAATGCGATAATAATCTTGTGCTTTAATGACAATTGTAATTGCTTCATTTTAACAGTAACTTTTTGCAACTTTTTCATTGTACCAAAACGGCAGGTGATTTACATCATTCATTCGAAAAAGGAAATATATTAAGACGCTCGATCTAAAAAGATTGATATTAAAGTCACAGCCATCAACTGACTCACCTCAAAGTTTTTTTTCTTTTTTTTAAAAAAAAAGATAGATGTTCCACAACTCAGTTTAAGCCTTTAAATGTAAGTACAGCTCATAATAGATTAAAGCTATCTAATAACATCAAAGTTGAATGATCAACAAAAGTTGTTGTTTTATAACGCTATCGACAGCAAATAGGTTGTTTGCAGTTAAAAAAAAATCTTTAGTGGCCGGAGTCATAAAGTCTCAAACAAAATGTAGTTTATGGAAATGAAATGTATACAGATAAACCATCTAATAACAATAATAAAGACGAATATTAAAGAGATAAATATGCATCAATTTCAATGCACATACGTATGAATGTAAATGTAAAGATTATTGAGGATTTCTGAGCATAAGATACATATTTTATCTTTTTCCAAGTCTGATAAGAAAGTTCCAATGAATAAATAGGAGCGGAGATGTTTTTTATCTTTTTATGAGTTGGCCAAGACTGCCCTTTTCCCCTCCCCCAGATTTATTCCAACATGCTATTCATCTCCGATCCTTGATAAAGATGATACGTTTATTATTTACTTGCCCTTTTTCTCTTCAACTTTTTGTTCCTTATTCTTTTCTTCCCCTTCCATAATACAAACTCCAATGTCTTGCAAAACAGTTCTTGCTTCCAAAGTATCTTCATCTTTCAGGTAGCTAACACAAGTCTAGATGCTTTTATGATAGCATTTTTAACAGTATCATAATAATAGAGATCAGATTAAGGGTGATATTAAGGAACGCAACATTCACCCAAAGCTCGTAGGTTTCCTTGCCAACGAAGATCCTGCAGCCATCAAGTATGCCGAATGGACTTCAAAGACTTGTGCTGAAACTGGTGTTGAATTTGAACTTCGTACTGTAGACAAACAGGATTTGGAGGAAAAGATCACTGAGGCCAACGAGGATAAGGGCGTGAATGGTATCATGGTCTACTATCCTGTTTTTGGCGGCAAGCAGGTAAGAATATATACAGGTATGTGCATGTAAAGAATACCCCATTCATTATTATATCGGTTTTGCCTGTTGGTAGGATTTGTACATTCAAAGCTGTGTGAGTTCAATCAAGGATGTAGAAGGCCTTGGTCACAAGTTTGTATACAATGTTTATCACAATGTCCGTTTTATGGACGAAACAGAAACAATGAAGAGTATCATTCCTTGTACTCCTCTTGCTTGTGTCAAGGTATGTATTGTCTCTAAAAGAAAGATTGGTTTGCAGTAAAGGTGTAAGAAAAAGGATATTTAAACATGATTTGCACTTGTAGATCCTTGAATACATTGGTGTCTATAACTCTGTTATTCCTTATGGAAACCGTCTTTATGGACGCACCATTGCTGTTGTAAACAGAAGCGAAGTTGTTGGTCGTCCTTTAGCTGCCATGTTGGCCAATGACGGTGCCAAGGTATATTCCATTGATATTACCGGTATTCAGCTATTTACCCGTGGCACTGGTATCAAGTTGAAGGCTCATAAAGTAGAGGATATTTCTGAAACCGTAGAACAAGTTATCCCCAAGTGTGACGTTGTCATCACTGGTGTTCCTTCTTCAAACTACAAACTCCCTACTTCTTTATTGAAGGAAGGTGTTGTTGCCATCAACTTTTCTTCATGCAAAAACTATGAAGAGGATGTTAAGACCAAGGCTTCTATCTTTGTTCCCTCTGTTGGAAAAGTAACCGTTGCAATGCTGGAACGTAACCTTCTCCGCTTGCATGATTACCAAAACGATTTGACTGAAAAGTCAAAGAATTAATTTTGCTTTACATCACTTTCTCTACAACTTGTTCATCATCACCACCTCTTTTTGTATATTATTATGTTTTTCAAAAAATAAATAGATAAAGTATATATGCTCTAGCTAATGAGCAATTCATCCACTCTAAGGTGTTTATTCCATTGCAAACTATTATTTAAAGTGGTCTTCTTTTGAGGCATCAACTTTGTGATAAAAAAAAACCTCGCAGCTGCCTTTCTTGGCCCACTCAAATACAAACTCAGCCTGAAGCTTTTTAAAAATGTTTTTCATCGCACTTTTCAGTCCTTCTTCTGTAACTTGAACAACAAATAAATATGAGACCTGAATCTGCTGTTCTAATCAAACAAGGAGCAGAAGCTGTGAGATCATATTAATATCCCCTCTTCTTCGTTACTTGTCAATACTAATACTCTTTCTTATTGTTTGAAGCGCGTTTTCCATGTTGCTTCTTTTCTCAATTTACCTAATGGCTGTATTGCTAAGGAGCGCTTCAAAAAGACGTATCGCCATCCCGATCTTGATCAGCAGTTAACACATAAGCGTGTTGTTCAGGAAGCTCGCAGTTTACTTCGCTGTAGAAAAGCAGACATTGACACACCAACGCTTTACTTCGTTGACGCAGCTGAAGCAACTATTTATATGGAAAACATTATTGGAATCACAGTCAAGAAACGCCTTTTAGATAATCAAGAGAATGGCTATAAAGATATTGATCTGGGTTAGCGATTCGATAGAATTGTGTATTTATAGTTTCATTAACAAAGAAAAAACAAACATGTAGAGTCGTTGGCAAAGAAAATAGGTTCCTCATTGGGTAAAATGCATGCCGTTGATGTTGTGCATGGTGATTTAACAACTTCTAACCTCATGCTAAGAGAAGAGAACGATTCTGTGGTACTGTCAACTTGATTTATTGCTAATTTATACAGATTGTAGTGGTGTTTTTTTTTTACTAATAAGAGTGAGTAGGTTCTTATTGATTTCGGACTAAGTTTTGGATCGCGCTTGGCTGAAGATAAAGCAGTGGATCTTTACGTATTAGAACGAGCATTTTCAAGCACGCATCCAAACACAGAGAAATTGGTACGAAATTATTTATAAGAGTGCAGGGACTCCTTTTATTTACTTTAGATGTTACTAGTTTGAGTCTATTTTGGAGAGTTACTCGGTTTCTTATAAGCAATACAAGGCAGTTCTCAGCAAATTAGAACAAGGTAAATACGCCACTAATAGTATCGATGGTGATGAGGATTAAACTCTTATTATTACAATTTAGTGAGAATGAGAGGACGTAAGAGAAGCATGGTTGGGTAAACTAATGAAGAAGGAGAGGAGCAATACTGTGTAGACCACTCCGTAACATTCTTGAAATAAAAACAAAATAAAAGCAGTGGATAGCTTATGCTTTTCACTCTCGAAAGCATCCTGGAAGCAACACTTGGCTCTCAGCCCTATTCTAACCTCTTTTTTAATGGTTTATATACAACATTAACTGTTGTTTTCTTTTCTTTTTTCATATACTCACTAGTAGAGAGAACACCCATTAAGATCTTATTACCAGAAACAGAAAAAAGCACCAAGACAAGCCTATGAGAATTGGAAGCCCGAAAATAGGAATATTCGAAACTGATTCTTTCCTTTTTCCTTCCTCTTCTTCTCTTTCTCATTAGGAAATAGAAAACATGAGTAAACGTTTCCAAAACTTGAATAAATATAGAAATGTCGTTGGAAAAGTAGCCAAGAAAGAGGTAAACAAGTGCTGCTGTATACGTTAAAAGCGAGTTTGACCCCATTTTAAAAAGGAATGGTACCCAGATGTTCAAATGGGAAGTTCATCTTCGGATGCCTCCAGTCTTATACGAGTCAATCACAAATACATTGCGATAAAGTGGGCAGGAAGTAAGAAACTGGCACAACTCTTAACGGAAAATAAATAAATAAATAAATAACAATAAATGCTTTGTTTATTGTCAGACGGTGGAGCTATGGGATTGTTGCCTTTGGATAAGCCTGGAAAAGGGTGCAGCTCAAGTGCACGCGTTTTTCATGCACATGGTGCATCTGTATCCGACTGGGATTTCTCAGAATTCAATGACTCGCTCTTGGCAACAGGTGCTGAAGATAGCATGGTAAAACTGACGTGAACAAAAAAGAGAAGAGCCCTTTTTGAACATGTGTCATAGGTAAAACTTTGGAAGATACCTGAAGAGGAGGGAGAACCAAGTTGTATCACTACATTAACAACACCTTCACGTCGTGTTGATATTGTTCGATTCCATCCTACCACTGATCAGGTAAAATGCGTAGGCAAGATATTGAAAATGAAAATCTCCCTGACGTCATTTTACGGTTACAGATCATGTCTACTTTGGGAAATGATGGTAAGAAAGTGTGTATTTGGGATGTAGAGAAATCAGTCAATGCTCTCAGTGTGGCCGGTAAAACGCCCTTCCATTCATTTTCTTGGAAATCGGATGGCTCATTCTTGGTGACTTCCGGCAAAGGCACTGTAGAAGTTTGGGATCCAAGAGCAGAACAGGCTTCTTTATCGGTATGGAATATGAATACAAATGATGAATCATCTTGATGTGCACTCTATTTATAACAGTTTGATTTACTTTTGTGTATATTAGAGTGGATCTGGACATGAAGGTATTAAGGGGTCTCGAGTTATTTGGCTTGGTAATTCCAACCATATATTCACAGTTGGTACAAACAAGGTATGAAAAAACAAATGAGATAGTAAAGTAGATATATCAATAACAATAACAATAATAATAATAATAGATGCGCAACCGCCAATATGCCTTGTGGGATAGTCGCAACATGGAAAAGCCATTGAAAATAAGTTCACTCGACTCATCAACTGGCATGTTATTGCCCATGTACGACGAGGATACAGAAACAATCTATATGATTAGTAGAGGCGATGCCACTGTCCATTCTCTGCAGGTATCTGATGTTTATACCAATCCTACCATTGCTCCCAATATGGCCTGTGGCTCAAACGCCACTATTTATGGTGCTGCATTATTACCAAAGCACTCTCTTGATGTCATGCATGCTGAAATTGCAAGATTAATGGCTGTTACTGAGAATTCTGTTATTCCAATCTCATACCAGGTTCCAAGAAAGGTATGTTTAAAAAAAAAAGATTTATTTAATTTATGCCAAGATATTAAATGAAAATATTAATGCTATTTTTATGGATTTAGTCATACCTTGACTTCCATTCGGACTTGTATCCTGACACAAAGGGGACAGGTAAAGTGATTTACAAGTACTAAAAATAGATTTTGCTTCTAACATGTAAGTATTTTGCTATGACAAGAATCGCCATTGACTGGAGAGGAATGGCTTGGAGGTAAAACTGTGGATGTTTCTAAAGTTTCTTTGGATCCAAAGAGAGTTGCTTATATTAAAAAGAATGCTGTGCAGCAATCTAATCCACCACAAGCCAATAATTCAACATTGACTGAAAAGAAAATCGCTGAGACGCCTAAACCAGAAGAAACTAAGCCTGAAGAAAAGACACCAGCTACCACTACTACCGCCACCATTTCTACTGCCACCAGTGTTTCTACCCCTCAGCCCTCTATTTCAAACGATAGCAACGAAATAATTGAACAAAATAGCGTAAATAACTCTATTAAATCAACACCTAGCACTTCTACCACAAAGTCAGATGAAACTCAAGAGAGAAATGGTACCTCTTCGCCCAAACAAGAAGAGGTTCCAAAGGAAACAGTTACAGTACCTGCAAAGAAAGTGCTTCCAAAGTTTGGTTCTGCTAATGTCTCGGTATACAAATACATTTCAGGAAAGATTTATCATCCTAGAACTCATTATGAAGACTTGAGGGGACTTAGCATTGATAAGAGTGGAACTTGCGACTTGATCCAGGCCAGTAGAAAATTGATTGCTGTACCTATTTCGGGACCTGGTGGTCGTGTTGGCATTATTGATGTTAATAAACCTGGTCGTTTGCCAACCCATATCCCTTGCGTTTTGTGTGGCTCGGAAGTCACAAGTTTCAAGTTTGATCCATTTAACCCATCAAGACTTTTAACAGGTAAGTCGAATTAACAAAGAGAGAGAGGGGGGGGGCGAGACCTTTTAATAATAACTTCAAATTATTAGCATCTGTTGATAACAAGATTCGTGTTTGGGATATACCGGAGGGAGGTATTGATGAAGATATGGCTGAACCAACAGCTATTTTAGAAGGTAAAAGAATAAGAAAAGTGGTTGATAATATAATTGTATGACTAACCATCCCTTAAAAACACCATAATCATCTTTACAACTATAACAAAACCAGACAAGGCAATGGATAAGGTTCATTTACTTGAGTTCCATCCTACATCAAAGGATGTACTAGCATCAGTTTCTGAAGATATCGGGAACCCAACCATCCGCATTTGGAATGTTGAAAATAAAACAAAGGAAATTGAATTGAAAGATACTAGTAAGGATGTTATTTTTGGATGCGCGTGGAGCCCTGATGGCACCAAGTTTGTTACATCGTCCAGGGATAAAAAGGTCCGTGTGCTTGACGCTAGAACCGGCAACATTGTTGCAGAGGGACCTTCTCATGAGAGTTTAAGACCTTCCCGTTTGGTCTGGCTCGATAACGATCTGGGTTTAATTGCTAGTGTCGGTTTTGGTCGTGGCTCTGCTCGTGAAGTCCTCTTATTGAAAGTAGACGATTTGTCTAAACCGTTGGCAAAGAAAATGATTGATATCTCACCAAGTGTTATGAGCGCTTATTATGATGAAGATTGTAAAATTCTTTTTGTTGCAGGAAGGGTAATGTTGATACTTTTTTTTAAAAAAAATGGAATTGGGGATCAATCAGCATAAACTCATATATCCAATAGGGTGATAGAACCATTCATACTTTTGAACTTGAAGACAATAACAAGTTTACTCCTCTTGCAAAGATTGAGGCCGGATCTCTCCAACAAGGCTTTGCATTCATGCCAAAGATGGATTGTAATGTGAAGGATATTGAAATAGACAAGTTCTATAGATTAACACCTACAAATATCGAACCCGTTGGAGTTAGAGTGCCTCGTGCTAGAGTAAAGTCTACTTTTTTTTTGCTTGTTATTAACGTAATATGCTAATTTTTATTCTAAATAGCCCGAGTACTTCCAAGATGATATATTTATCCCTACTCTTGATTGTCTCAATTCTTCTCAACCAGCATCTGATTGGTTTAATGGAAAGGATCAGCAATTATCACGTATATCGCTTAAGCCTGATGATATGGAATTATGTAAGTCGTATATCATAACATTGTCCAATTTAAAAAACAATTAATAAATACATTTCATTTAGTGTCCACTGCCCCACCACCTGCTTCTCAAGCCCAATCAAAAGCAAAATTCGAAATGGGTAAAAAATTCGTGAGTGATGAACAGAGAAAGCAGGAAATTATGGATCGTATGTTTAAGAACGCAAAAGACGTGGAAGCTGAGGTGGATGATACACCCAAGGTGAAACCAGAAGACCAAGAAGTGGCTGATGATGAATGGGATGATTAACTTCTCCAATAATCAAAATATAATATTTAATAAGCTGATATATTTTACTTTAAACTCTTTGATTTAATAAATATAATTATAACTAAATATATGAAAAGAGACATTATACGTTTATCATAGAAAACCATTTTAAATAATACGAGTATTTTTTTTTATTTTGAATGATGGTGTAAAATTAAAAAATACTTTATTAACCATCGTAACAAATATCCAGCTCAGGATTATCTTCTTCAAAGATAGCGTTCTTCTCAAGTAATATTTTTTCGACTGCATTGAGCCTTTTTTCTAAATTGGCTTTTCTCTCCAGCTCCATTTCCAATAATTGAATTCTTTGTCCCATAATTTGATTTTCTTGATGAACGAGCTTTACTTCATCAGCTAATCTTCTTTTTTCTTCTTCTGATGATTGATTCGCCTTTTGTAGGAATTTAATTTGATTTTTTAGTTCTTGTATATCACTTTTGAAAGAACCACATTGGTCTTTGGTCTGAATTATTTCTGTCTGATTGTACTCCAATTTTTTTTCCATTTCAAGTTGAACTATCACAGAATCAGAAAATAAAACTTGTATTCAATCCCCTATACACAATTACCTCTTTGCCTAACATCAAGATGATAATCTTCCTTGTTTAATTTTCTGATTTTTTCGTGTGCCTGCCGATATCCACGACTTTCACTTCTCTGATACCATTCTAATGCCTGCTGTTTATCAACCGGGACACCACGACCACGTTCATACAAGTATCCAATATTATATTGAGCATATTGATTTCCACTATTTGCTGATTTTAGATACCAATCCAGTGCAAGTTGGTAATTTTTTAGTACACCTCGCCCCTTCTCATACAGCAATCCAATGTTATTAGCTGCGTATATATTTCCATTTTTATGAGCCTTCAAGTACCAATCCATAGCATGTTTATAGTCGATAAGTACGCTCTGGCCGTAATCATATATCCAGCCTAAATTGTTTTGTGCATCTGCATTTCCGGTTTTGTTGGCTGATAAAAGAAACCATTCTCTTGCTTTTGGGTAATTGTCATTTGCATAGTAAATAGAGCCAATTTCATAAAGTGCTTTTCCGTCACCGTTCCTTGCTTTTATCAGTACCTCGTAATCAAGTTGGATGTTATCCACTAGTTTTATTGCGTTACTACTACCGTTTTTTTTTCGAAAAATTAGCTCTCTTACCAATAAGACAGTTGAACAGTTTTTCCTCTGCTGAAAACTCTGTCAGCATAATTTTAAAAATGAGTGAAAGAGAAAATCAAATATAAAAACCTTATCGCTGAGCCAGAAATATTAAAAATACTTCATCCTATGATCTAATACTAACGTGATTGGAAACTTTGCTAAGCAGTGATATATTTTGTGGTACCTGCTTTTTTCTTTTCCGAAAATGAACACTTGTCAAGATCGCGGCTGGTAACGTTGGGTGCCTTACTTTGATGATGCTTGTCTAAACTTTTGTGTTGTTTGTTTTGGAACAGTCGGGGAGTTTCCATAAGCTGTGCCAGAAAATTGATGAGCACCTTGTGGGCCCTGTCTGTGCTTCAAAAACGGTTTGTGAGTGGATACCATTTTTAGGGGCTTTGGATTCGTATCAGATGTCATGCTTTGTGGCGTTACTTTAGACTTGTTAAACCACCCGCCACTGCTGCTTTTCTATTGTTCGTTTTCAAAATGGATATACTCGTGTTTACCGGATTCCCATTTATCTTCATTCGAGTAACCTGATGGCAAGTGATTTGATTGCTGATTATATCCATTTGTGCTATAAAGAGGCTAAAGATATACTAAATCTGTTTGACACGCATTTCAATAGAGAGGAGGACGCTGATTATTGTTTTTTTTTTTTTTTTTTT
>VCJI01001702.1:18420-35082 GCA_024139395.1 Backusella morwellensis
TTTACGATATCTCTTCTTCACTAAACATGCTCCATACACAGCAAGATGGATAGACAATGTATGTTTCCTCATGAGCTCACTTTCCTTCCATACAAAGTCACAGAGAGTCACAATGCCAAAGAATTAAAGTCCAGTTCTGAGAAAGGTCAAACTCCTATGACCTCCTTTTCTTCTTTATCCTCATACATAGCGCGTTCTTATTTAAAAATAACACAAAACAATGACAAGAAATAAGAGCGGAAAGAATAGAGCAGCCCAAAGAAAGGCCAACATGAAGAAGAATAAGAAAACAATTGCTGCTCAAAAAGAACAGGTTTAGTTTTCAAGCTTTTTTCGCCAACAGCTATTTTATGAACCTGTTGTTTCATTTAGGAAGCCATCAATCGAATCAACAATTACTCTTCAGAAGAGGGCGAGGAGGACTATGATGAGTATAGTGACGAGGACGAGGATGAGGACGAGGAATACGACAGTGACGATGAGAGTGAAGTACGTAATAGTTTGTACCAAGATTTACTGATTAGGTAATTTACTGTTGTCAAAAGATGGAAGTAGAAGAGTTCAACTACGCCATGTCTCAGCTTAAAGAGCTTTTAAAAGAAAGTATGAAACCATACTACGAATGCTGGATGATGTATTTGTACTAAGTCAATTATACAATATAGAACCTCACCTAGTACCTCACTGTTATGAGCTTTTTCGCACTATGGAAGAAAAACGGGCTGAAATAGAGGCAGAAAAAGCAAGCACATGTAAGACGTGCAGTGATCCAGAAAGAGCTGAAGTTGAAAACTTGTTAAAGGGTAGAGTATTCAAAGGAGGGGAGATGCTTTTTCATTTATTTATCATTTCTGACTTGATTACTTGCAACAATGACAGTGGTTGATTTTTTAACGGCAAGTGCTGCACAAAAAGATACAAAACAAACAAATTCATGAGGAAGAGTATGTCCATGCATTGAAATGAAAAACAAGAAGAAAAAGCAAACAATTTAAATCAAATAGGCTAGTTACATGAAATGAAGGTTGTTTATCTAGCAACCATTGTTAACTATAGCCATATTTGTATATATTTATGAACACAATATTGCATATTAAAACACATTTATTATAAAGAATTTTAAACTGAAATAAACTTGGTTTTATTTCATAAGAAAATTAAGTATTTGGTATAATAAGTAGAAATGGATATTTCTTATTGAATCTTTAAGTCATTAAGACTATACAACTATTTATTGAACGTGATATTGGTCTATAAATATTAAAAGTATCATTTAGTGCTATAAAATAAAATATATACATAGTTCTTAAATTGGTTTTGGATGTAGAATTTGACATGAATTTGAGATCAAAATAATGGCATTTTCTGCCAAAAGAGATCGTTCAAATCAATGCTAATTCGATATGAGCCAATCAGAAGAACGATGACGTCATGTCGTGCGCGTAGTAAAATTAATATTGTATATTATTTATTTTTTAATATATCAGAAATCGGGGCCTTAGCTCAATTGGTAGAGCGTCAGATTCCAAATCTGAAGGTTAAGTGTTCGATTCTCTTAGGCCTCATTTTGATCTTTTTGGAGCAGGTGTGATCTTGCAAGGTCACATCTCTTCTTGGCTTTTTTTTTTGTATCCTTTAGCCACATTTTTATGTTAAATACAACAGAAAAAAGAGTCATAGACGAAGTGCTTGTAGAGATCCACGTTTAAAACCTTTTAAAGTAATAACAGAGTGTTCTTATTATTACAATTGTCCCCCTTTCAATATATAGAAGCAACATTATCATGCATTTCTATCATATTAGCAACCGTGTTTATTTTATCTACTGTTCAATGCTATTAAACATCCCTAATGATACAGTTTCATTTAAAGACGGTATCCGAAAAGGTTAAGCCGGCTCTTTTACACTGGTCAAAGTAGGGGCACTGCTAATAGATGAAGAACAATTTGACGCAATTACAATACATGATCTTCGTGACAAAGAGCAAGATAAATGGATGTGATATACTATATTAAAGAAATTTCTATAGAAAAGCAATTTTGTTTCTGATATCCACTATAGTTGTTCGTAAAAAGAACAACACCTTTATTTCTGGTAATCTTTCTTTGTCTATATTATTGACCCGTCATTAATGCACCACTACTATCATATATATCCTCATGTGAGCACCATTACTATTCCCGTACTTCAAATTTCAAATTATGAAGATACCTTTTTTAAAAAAACGGGACCACAACTAATAAGATGGGGAAAGTGGCCAAGATTATCAAAAAAAGAAAGCCGAGTCATGAGCTATCCGGACTGAATTCACCATCAAAAAGAGTAGTTTCCTTGTATTGGATTCGATGATAAAGCCACTTTCATCATCAACAATGGGGTATGTCCAAAATAAATAAATACTTTATTGATAATTGAGCGATCTAATTGGTCAAATCCTACATTTTATTTATACAATGTACAAATCAAGTTAAGCCGATTCAGCATATGTTTTTTAACTAAAAATAGAAACCGTGCTTAAAGAGTCGCAATTAAGAAATCGACTTTATAATAAAAAGGGGCTGAAGACACACCTTTTCTTTCTTTTTCCCTTTTCTCTCACAACTTTGAAAATATAAAGAAATACACAGACAAGTAACATGTTTTGGAAAAAGAAGGAAAAGAAAGAACAAGAGTCTACAAACCCCTTTGAGTCAAGCAGCCAGCCCTCTTCGCCTGCGCCAAGCTACTCACCTGCTCCCTCTTACTCATCTGCTCCCTCTTACACTTCTAATCAGCAAGAATACACTCCTACACCTTCCAGCCGCTATGGCGGTGGTAGCAGATACAACTCAGAGAACGATCAAAACCGTGATCAGTTAATGGGTGGGTATAGAAACGACTATTCGTCAAGAGATAGAAGAGGTGGAGCAGAAAATGGCCTATATGGCAATCAGAATGGTGATGAGGCAGATGAGGATCTTGAGGTTGCAGGAATGAAACAACAGATTCGCAATGTTAAGCAAGACTCTTTAGCAAGCACCCGTGCTGCTCTTCAAAAGATTCATGAGACCCAGGGAACTGCCGCAAATACAATGAACATGCTCGGCCAGCAATCAAGTAAAGTTATTTCTTTTTTTAATTACCTTTTTTTTTAGTGTAACATCATTAACTGACCTGCTCTATTTTTAGCTCAAATTGCCAACGTAAACAGACACTTGGACATGTCCAAAGCTTATTCTGATCGAGCATCAAACCAGGCAGAAGAACTGAGACAATTAAACAGATCCATCTTTGTGCCTGTGGTGTCCAATCCATTCAGAAGAAAGGAAAGAGAGCGTCGTGATTTAGAGGACAAGCAGAAGGATCATGCTGAACACATGGCCGAGAGAGACAATATCCGCAGATTTGAGTATGAATCTAATGCCAGAGTTGAGCAAGCTAATCGTGCAAATGGTAGACCCGCTCCTGGTGGTGGTCGTAGAGGCCGCTCCGAAGCAGACCGCCGTCGTTACCAATTTGAAGCCGATTCGGAGGATGATGCTATTGAAGATGAAATTGATGAGAATTTGGATCTTATGGGTGATGCCTTGGCTGGTATTAAGGGTATGGCTATTACAATGAATGCAGAGCTTGACAGTCAGAATGATGAATTGAAGAAGACAATCAACAAGGTCGATCCACTTAGTAGAAAATTGGTAGCAACTACCGACAAATTAAACAGAACAAAATAATAATGCTTAAAATAATAAAAAATACCATTTGTTCATACTTACCATATATCTATTTATATGATTAAAAAAACAGTGTATATAAAAGAGGGAGAATGGAGTCATTCAAGCTAGCTGAAGTTTTATTATTGTTATTATTATTGTTTGTAGTGAGGTTTTTACAGAAAAGTACTAAATATAATTTTTTTTTATAAATGGAAAGAGACTATACACAAAATTATTTCAAACGAAAAACCAATTCTAGGTTTTTTGTTTGGGAGGCAGAGGGGGCAGTGCGTGCTTTGGTGGATTAGTTAATGGAGGTGTTCCTCTCCCGGTAGTTGAGCAGGTACTTGAAGAATCAATCGACATGTATGAGTTTGGTCGTTTAAAGTCGATGGAATTTGTAATATCAAGTAAAACATCGATGGATGCTCGTTCTTGATTTATGGGAATATAAGGACGACTGCCATCCGCTAGCTTCCGTTTCAGCTCCTCTCTTTCCTTAAGCAGCTGGCTTAATAATTTTCTCTTGTTTTCTAGTTCAATCGTCTGAACTTCGACTTGCTCCTTTAGTAACTGGTCAGGCTCCACATTGAGTTTGGCTTCTAGTTTTTTTATTAGTGTATCTTGCTTTTGCATAATATCTTTTAGTCTTTTGATCTCGAGACGTTGTGTTTCTGATTGCGAAATATATGTTGATATTGTCATTTGAACGCCTTTATCGTATTCTATTAGGTGTTGGCTATAAAGATCTGTTTGTTGCTGGCTATCCATTTCTTCTTCCTTTGCCATGAATTGTTGTCTTCTTTCTTCGCTATCATCGTCCACATCGTCGTCGTCGTCTTCGATTTCCTCGTAGACATTCAGTATATCAGTCATAAACTCGTCGTTTTTATTTTCGTCTTGCTCTGTTAAAACAGGATTAGTTGGGAACACTTGTGTAAATGCTGGCGAAAGGGGGCTAGTGACACCAGATTTATTACGAAGTTGCCTTAATTCCTTTTCTAGCATGTCTCTTTCATCCGATATCTGCTCGAGTTTCTGGGCGAGATACTCTACGCGAATTTCATAGTCTCTCACTTTTGTTGAATCTGATGAATACTTGTCGACTTCTGTTTGTAATTTATTCATCTTTTCTACATGCGTCTGGTTTTCCTCCAATAGCGAGCTATGGATTTCCAATATTTCCGCGGCAATTCTATCAAATCTCACCAGGTCTGAGTTTAATGAAGGTGCTGCTGTCACCTTTTTGTTCATGTTGGTAGTAGTAGTAGTGGTAGGAGGAGAAGGATGAGTGGCATTGGTAATTTCTTGCTGGGATTGTGTTAGCTCTTGTTTTTCCTCTTGTTCTGCTTCACTTTGTGATTGTAATTGTGGTGGTGGTGGCGGCGGTGGTTTTGCTTGTCGTAACTGTACTAATTGTTGTGGTTGTTGTTGCTCTTGTTTTTGTTGTTGTCTCTGTTGGATAGGTACAGGTGTAAGTACGGCTGCATGTGCAGGTGTTGGAGGCATTTGTTTTTTCTTCTGCTCTAGTTTTTTTATAGCAGACATGATGTCTAAAGAAGAGGAGTTGTTTTTTATTGTATTACTCGAAGACTTCTCTTTTGAATTGTTGAGTCTCGCTACAACGTCTTGGACTCCCATAGTAAAAGTTTATAACAGTTTAAAAAGATAATGAAAACGAAAAGAAAATATATATAAAACTATAAGATAGGAGATTGTTAATTCGAACCAAAAAATAAATATTAAAAAAGGGGAGAACAAAGGCATTGACCAATAAACATCATGACTTCATTAGCTCGTGCACATAATATCGAAAAGGGAAATATGAAGCATGGAGCTGTTGCCTGAGAATCACTCACCCCGAAGATCCTTTTTTCTCAAATAATCTTTATAAAAAGAAGCCTTGATGAAACTTCTTTTTCGTAATAAAAACTGTACATTCGAGATCACTTGGTTTATTCTTTTTATTATCACTATATTTTAATTACAAGCAGGAAAACCAAAAAAAGAGAGATATAAAGCCCCTTTTCGATATAAATATTCAACATTGACACTTACCATTTATTACTAGTGTGTATATAAACTAAATAAAACACTATTCTTTAAAGAGATAATATCATATTTTACTTGATATCTATCCTTTTTAGTATATTTCGAATTTTTATTACACGCATTGTTCTTTTCCTTAAAAATACAGTCATTAAATAAAGGGTTCCACACACGCATTTTATATCACAGACAGCTACATTAACAATAGGCATTTAAGCTTTATATTATTGTATGCTTTCTTGTTATTGACAAGCGCATGTGTTCACCTTTTAGCCAATTAAAAACCAAAGAGTGGAGTAAGAATACAAGCCTTTCATCCCTCTTGCTAATGCACTTGCTATTGAACCGGTTACCAATGCCAATGCCATGGCGATCTTGAAGAATGCATATATCAGCTCCAGTTCCGGAATTACGCACTCTTTTTCACGTCCAAAAGAAGAAGTTAAAAAAAATGAATATTGCCGCAGTGATTTTATTTTTGAATCACACACACTTTTCTCTTGCTTTATTTATTTTAGTGGTCATGTCAGACTTACCAAGCTTAACGGAAGAACAACGACAACGTATCGAAGCTAATAAGGCTTCTGCGCTTCAGAGACTCAAAACAAAGCGTAAGGACACAGAACAACAACAACAAACACAAAAACAGCAGCCTTCAAAGCGATCTAAATGGTTGAAATCATACTACGAATACAACCTGAGCACAATGGTGGATTCAAAAGGCGGTTTTATAGTGGAGAAGACGAATGACGACGATAAGAAAGCAAATAAATCATACAGAGTCGAGCCCTATTATCGTAAGTCCCCTCCCTTTTATTTGTCGTAGCAAACTGCATTGTTTTTACTTATCTATTTTTATAATAAAGCACCTTCTGGCGACGCTTCAGAAAATCCGAAATGCAAGGAATGTCAATCGATGGATCTCGATTCCATTTTCTATAATATATTTCACATCAACCTGTGCTCCAGCTGTAAAGACAAATATCCAGAGAAATACAGTTTAATTACAAAAACAGAAGCTAAAGAGGTAGATAGTGAAAGCAAGCAGCACTCATTAGCTTATTAACTTGAGCAATTGTTTCAGGACTATTTATTGACAGATCGTAAGTTAAAATAAGCATACGGATGATAAACAGCTTTTAAGACATATAAACAGCCGAATTGAAGGACCCAGAACTACTACCTCATTGGTCTAAGCCCAATCCGCACAAATCGAGCTGGAATGATATGATGCTCTACGTCCGTGAGATGGTCGAGACCTATGCATTTCAAAAATGGGGAAGTGCTGAAGCCCTTGATGCTGAATATGAGAGAAGAATAGCGCAAAAGAAGGAAAAGCAGGACAAAAAGTTTAAAGAAAAGCTTGCAGGTAAATGCAGTGTGTGTTTGTATGCTCATGCTTAATCATTATCGTAGACATGAGAAGACGTACCATGACAAGCACCTGGGAACGCAAAAGACAGGAAGGACCTCATAAGCACGATTTTATTGCTTCTGAAAAAGACAGTCAGGGTAATATGACACAGAAATGTATAGAGTGTGGTATTGTCGTTGAATCAGAGGAGTTTTGAATCCCTTTCAAAATAAGGGACTGGATCTCATACTTTAGTAACAGAGTTACGATAGAAATGTTCCTCCTCCCTAATAAACACCAATTCCCTGCATAAACATAACTCTGTAATTCGCTCTTGAGCTCTTTTTCTTTTCTCTCTCTCTCTTTTGTTCTTCCTTTTTTTTTTTAATATTATTATTCAAATGCAAAAGATCTGGGTAGTTCACGGTTTACGCTTTCTCGCTTTTTTTTTTAGTTTGTTTGCATTTATATGTCACACAACTCAATGTGCTTTACTTAAAACTTATCAATCTAAAGTAATAATAATAGCAGTAACAAACAAATAATCATATTTAATAACAATAATAATAAACATGTAGACTGGCATTCCCGACTGGTTATCAGTAGGCCACTGGCAGGTAAAATAGCAATAATATGAGCAGTAATGTTAGCAACCTTAATAATAATAACAATATAAAAAAAAGTACCTCACTTGGTATATTTCATTAGCCATCTCCACGCTTGGTGGTTTAGCTGTTTGCCTAAGTGCATTTTACTTTAAAAGACCAACCAAATATTCCCTTGATAAATGTGTGGGTTCAATCGCGATATTACCCATTTTATGCTCCATCATCACTGCATCGCTATTCGACTCATCAGAACCATGGACAAATGGTTTGATTCGATTTGAAAGACCCTCCTCTAAACTACTCGTTTCCTGTCATTATTTAGATGCAGCTCATGATAAACATTACCCTCTTTTATATCAGAGGTAATTTACTTTCTATTGCAATATAAACCGAATCAATTCAAACATTATGTAATATAGATGTCTTTTAAATGATTCGACTTGGATCACCGCCCTGTGTGCTCTTTTAGTTTGGATATTTCTACTCACTTGTGTCATGTATGCAACATTTAGAAAGCGCAGTCAAGTTCATTCAGTCAGTGAGAGTAAATCACCACAAGAACCAAAATGGGGGCGCTATATTCCTGATGATCCAAGCACATTGTATGCATCTGATCAACTGTACAGCAGGGCTTTTAATTATGATAATTACGAAAAGTCAAAACTAGATTCTTATTATTACGACAAAGAACAGCCAAAGTTTGAAACAGGCCTATTTAAATCAGAATCTTTTCATTTTAACCTCCCAGAAATACACAGCGATAATATCTTTGATCAGAGCTTTACGTATCGAACGGAACGATCATCGAATACACATCATGACTCTTCGCTTGAGCTACACAGAGAGCATATAAAGCACAGCTATTAAAATGCACGCATACACATTTATAATATCCAATTGAATATATAGAATAAACACACACACATTGATCTTACTGTTGACAGTAAAATGATTTAAGCATTTTTTATACATTCCAGTTTATTGTTATTATTAGGGGAAGTAGACAGATCAAAAATAGATTTTTTTTTCTGTTAGTTACAAATGCATTTGGATTGCTCGCATCCTTTATATATTTTATTCATTGATTTACAAATGGATTCACAGCCTTCGTCATTTTCGTCTTTACAGTCACCGTTTCCAACATTGGTACAGAAGCACCTCCCCGATACACAAAACGATTGCATTGGAACCTTTCCACATTCATAGTGACACGTCTCTTCTTGTTGTGGTGTGCTACAGTCTCCTTTTGAGATCACGTCCGCATTTGTGCAACTAGTCAATTTGATCGCACTCAGTAATGCTATCCATTTTATTGCTTTCATTCTCTTATCTAATTATTCATCAACTCGATAAAAAGAAGAGAAAAGAGATAAAAGAAATAAGGGAAAAGAAGAAAGAAAATTATACAAGAATACGCATACATTCCTTTTTTTTTTCTCAACAACATAATAAAAATAATTAGGGAGAAAGAAGGGTAAAAGGAACTCTTGATAGCCCTTAAAGGAGTCAAAAATCAAACTTTAACTGAGAATAAAAATTGTATTTCATCGAGAATTTATTCGAATTCATTAAAATGTAAAAAATCGTACAAAGCGCAATTATTAGTAGAGTAAGTGAAGGTCTGTAATACAAATGAAAGGAGAGAGAAAGAAAAAATAAATAGCATATTTACAACAATCAAACGAATTATTTTCTTGTCAAAAACAAGAAAAAGAAGGAATTAAAAGAAAACAAAGAAAACCAGAGAGTGGGAGACGACAGAACGTAAAAAAAAGAAGGACTTAAGAAAGGCAGTTGCATTGCTCTCCCATACAAAATCCTACCAAATCTGAAGATAGATCTTGGCAAAGGGCATCACACATTTCATGATTATCATCTTCACACTTTCCAAATTCTGTATCGTCTGTGCAATAGCATCGATCGTGGATACAAATACCCCTTCCACCAACAAGTGCTTTCATGCATCCAAGATCACATTTATATGAATTGTTATCGCAAAGACTTGTATCTTGAAGTCGTAATGCCGCTTGCACATTGAAAAAAGCTGTTAATAAAATAGTTATGGCCAAGGATTTGAGGTACATTTGTAGTATTTTCTGTTTTTTTTTTGTTTTTTTTTAAAAGGAAGGACTGGAGTATATTTATAAATAAATCAAATAAACAAAAGGGGGAAGTAGGTATAACTAAAAGAAATGAATAAAAAAGAGAGAGAGAGAGAGAATAATGAAAAAAAGGATTTACATTTTGTATTTATCAAGTTAAAATAAAAACACGCAATGGTGACACTGATAAATGTTGGGCTGTCTTACACATCTATCATTCATTTATTATATTAATGAAAGGAAAAGGTATACTTTTGATAGCCATGTATTATATAAATAGGCGAATGTATATATAAGGTAGGCATTTATAATGTTATATGCAAATATAAATGGGTATTTATTCATTCACTTACTAATAACAATAAATTTTATTGTGGTAAAAACTGGACGATCATTTTAAGAGGGGACGACACCGACGAATAGGATATTGTACCAATAAAATACAAGTTTTTAGTGTTTCGATATGCATTGTAACACAGTTCTTTGGATTCCAAGATTTCTTTACAGAATATATATTAAATGCCGAGCCAAGCATTCATTCAATATAAGGTTTCTTTCTTCTTTTCTTTTATAAGTGAGCTACATTGATTTAATCAGATATTTGCCAAGAACGATATAATTTCAATACATATTATGTATTAAATATAAGGTCCAAATATTTTATAAAAGTACCTTTCCTCTTATCCGGAGCAAACCTCAGCATTATTACTAAAAAAATAAAACTATCCTACCATTGAGTTTTAATTTATTATATTTAGTATGGTAAACAAGCACACGTTTCTTCCTTGTATGCCTTGGCTGATTTAGTAACATTCATCATGTCCTTTTTTTTGTGTATATACTAATTTTTTCTTTCATGTGCTTTGAGTAAATGCGTAAAATTGAATATGGCATATCCTGTTGTTAAAATACACTAATTTTGATACTATCAGTGTTACTATAAACTAGGAATATTTGAAAAAAAGCAGAAAATACAAGATCCATAATAATATCCAGAACACCGAGGATCTAATGGTGTCATTTTCTTTAAAATTTGCGCCTGTATAGGTTTTAGTATTACTTTGATTATTAACTGTTTAAAAAAGTTTATATGCAACATGAATTCGTACAAGAAAATTTGAACCTTCATAATCTTATTTCTCTTCTTTAATATAAAGTATTGTACATTTGAAATATAGCAGTCTAGTTTGTTTATTTTATTTTACAATTCCCATGTCACTTTAAGGATCTCTCTTTTCACTGTACTATCGCTTTCGAATACTTTCTCGGACTTTAATTTGTGTCCTTCACCATCCTTCAACTCACTTAATAAGTTACAGAAGGGAAGAATGCCACCTCCCACACCAAAGTAAACAGTCTTTGCAGCAACATAACTTTTATGCAATTTATATAAAAGAGGTGGTAACAGTTAGTTCCAATAGAATAATAGTATATCGTTATCCTTAGCAACTTACCATACACCATTAGGCTTTTGAAGCGACTTTTGAATGACGTTAATTAAATCAGGTAAAGCATGCTCTGCATAAATAGTTTCTGAAGTAATAATAATGTCATATTTATCTTGCTCTTGCTTGATGTTTAATTGTTCCTATAAATGGTCGACATAAAAATCAGTCATCTTCCGATTACCCTTTATTCAATCATAGCGAATTTTATCCTTTTGATAGGAACTCCTCATATTTCTTAAACTTACAGGTAAACTACTCCAATCTCCCATAAATGCTCTTGTACGCTTGCTGACTGTACTCAATATATCAGATATTTTATCTGTGGGAATCTCGGCTTCGCCATCACATGTGTTTTCTACGATAGCCTTTTCATCGTCGTCGTCGTCATCCTCCTCCTCCTCCTCCTCCTCCTCCTCTTCTTCTTCTTCTTCGTCTTCCTCTTCATCCTCATCATTTTCATCGGATGGTAAATTGTTTGTTGTAGGATCTTGAACAGTGAGTGCAGTGTTGAGCAAGATGTTTGGGATGGTAATATATCGAATAACTTGTTCATTATAATCCTGAACATCAACCTTATTTGATTCATGACGCTTTAACAAATAAAGAGATGGAAGTGATGAGCCACAGCCAAGCTTTGGATAAAAAAAAAAAAAAGTTAGTTCCCCTCAATATCCTTATGCACTGAACCTAACCCTTACTTCTAAAATTCTTTTATTGGTAACCTGGTCTTCAGGCAAACTAGCAAGATATTGAACCATGTCAACCGAGCACTCCCAGGTCTTAAAACCGCCCTCATAGACACCTCTGACCAAATCAGTGTTCCCGCTTAGGTTGAGCATGTTTGCCACTTCTGTATTTGCCTTATCCTCCTCTTCTCCCAACATATCCTGTTCCGCCATCTGGAATTTAACATCCTCCAGCGTACGCTTATAGATTGTATCGGCAACCTGAGGAATTTGAACAATATCTGCTTGGATCACGCGGGGTAAAGGTAAATTCTAGATTGTATATCATATGAATACTTCCTGCTATCATTCAATCGAGGCAACTCACAGTAATATCATATTCTTGACTAGGCACTTTGTTTAACTCCTCTTTGTTGTCAAGGGAAAGATCCCCTAAGCTTGTTTCTAAAGGTTGTTGTTCGGACTCTTCGAGATCCAAGTCCTCATTCTACTCGATTGGGGAACATGATTAAGATTGCCATTGTCTTTATATAGCAATGCTTACCGTAAAGTTGAATTTAAACGCCATTGCAAAGGTTAAAAGCGATAAAGAATATGGAAAGATAAAACAAGAATTACGGAGGGAAAAAAAAAGAACGTCCAAGCCACCTTTTACTTTTGCTGATGTTGAAATTCACTTTTGTGTCCCAAAATGCAGGATGTAACAACAACAAAAGGTAAATTATGATCAAATATAAAGGCATTATGAAGCATTGTTTGTTTATTTTCATTATTTTTTATTATATAAGGTATATTTGTAAAGTGACATTATTAATTTAATCTGTATTTCTTTTTCATATCCTCAATCTCATGATCCAGCTCTAATAGTTGCTTTCGGACCGGTGAAGGACACATTACATTGTAGCTTCGAACTCTTGAATTGACATGAAGTGCTTGTTTCTCAAAGAACCCAAGTTCCAGCTCTTCAAACTTCTGCATTATGCTTGCCTTCTCTGTTGTGGTTCGAGCGATGCGTTCAAAAGCCGAATTAAGCTGCGATCTAAAACGGGTAGTTTCGGTGTCTACTTCCATTTGCATTATCACCCAAGGTGGCGCTGCACCATTTCTTTGCACAATTCGATTCAAAAAGTATTCTGTGCGATCAATAAATGGGTTGTTGATAAGTGGATCATGCTCCAAGGGTTTTCCTCTTCCAGGCAAGTCATCAAAGTCTCCACGTGCACGAGCCGCTCGAATCCTTGCGTCTGATAGCATACCCAGCTCTGATATGTTACGGGGCTTCTGGTCCTCCTCCCACTCATCGAAATAAACATCCTTTCTATTCGTGGCTTGGGTGACAGTATCGTTAATATGTTGCTTTTCTTCCTCAAAGGGATGGTTCATGGTAATCTTGTAATCAAGTGAAGCATCACGGGCATTAGCTAAACGTTCTTGCTTCATCTTGCTTTGCATTGCCTGTCTTTCAATGGCCTTTTTGCCGGAGCTTTTTTCTTCTTCTTGCGGTTGCATCACTTGGGGATGATAGAGCTGTGGCTGTGGTATATTTTTTCTTGCTGCACCCTCTACTCGAAGTGGTGCTCTGTATTTATCCATGATCATTCTTAAAACAGAGTGCTGTACGGGTTCGTCACCATCCCAGGGTTTCTCATCAGGTAGCTGTTCCTTTTTATTGGGGATAGTTTCATCATCATCAGCATCAAATATCGTTTTTGTGTGTGTTGTGTGGTTATGGAAATAATGGCGGTTTGTAGCAGTAGTGGCAGCAATACGACTTATAGAGGCTAGACTAACAGCACGTGTTATAACAGGTAAATGCTGCTGAATGACGCTCAACATAGTTTATTATTACGTTAATATTGCAGAAGGAGAGAAAAAAAATAGTTAAAATGATAAAATTCAGGAACAATGAAGTAAAAGTAACGAAAAAACATATACACAAGCTATTTATTTATATAAAACCAGAAAAGGAAAATATCGGTGGAGTGATGACACAAAATCAAACCCGGGAATTCATCTTATGAAACCAAATCATTGACATATCTTTCTAAAGAGAAACATGTATTGCCGGTGAAGGCAGATTTAATAACAGACACCGTAGAATGCGGGATGGGAAAAACGTTTTCCTGGCCTCTAATTAAAAAATTAATGCTTGGAAACTTTTTTTTTTTTTAAAGAGATACACAAGAGAAAGTCGATAGACAGAATATGAAAAAGGTTATTTATTTATTTATTATTATTAAAGTGTTGTATTGAAATTTTATAAATCTATATTACAAAGAAAGATATGTGGGATGATTGAATGTGATGAAATCTACCATGAGTCAAGCTTCATGGTACCATGCTCTAATAAATGGGTATGCATTTTGAAGACCTTATCGAGCATCTGGGGTTCGTGTCCTCTACCAGCAGCGAGACACTTCTTGGTAGCCATATCAAAGTAGTCCTGGAGTTGAGGTTTGTAGTCGGGATGGGCACACTTGTCAATGATGACCTGAGCACGCTCACGAGGACATAAACCACGAAGATCAGCCAAACCTTGCTCTGTTACAAAGATGTCAAGATCATGCTCGGTTTGATCAACATGGGAAACCATAGGAACAACGCAAGAGACACCGTTAGGATCCTTCTTGGAAGGTCTTGAAGAGGGTGAATGCATAATACTCAATTTGGAGTTACGCAAAAAGTCACCAGAGCCACCCAAGCCATTCAACATACCAGAGCCACAGACAAGTGTAGAGTTGGCATGTCCATACATATCAAACTCAACAGGGGTATTCATGGCAATACATCCAAGACGACGAATTACTTCTGGTGAGTTGGATACTTGCTGAGATCTTAACAATAATCTGTCCTATTAGATTGAAGAGACCGCACACAAAAAAAAGTGGCATTGTTTTTTTTTAGTTTTTCCGATGTCAAAATCACACCATCCCTTCCGTCTTTTTACCTTATACTTCTCCCAATTATCGTAAAATCTATCGAAACCTTCAGGAGAGAATCGAATAGAGGTGGCACTGGCAAACTTAAGCTTATCAGAGTCAAAGAATTCAAGGAAGGTATCTTGCAAGACTTCAGTAAAACTATAATAACGGCACACACAAATGAATATCAAACTGGTAAACCAAACATTTAAATACAACTTACACTGTGACGTTTTGGAAGTTAGACTTTGCCAAGCCTCCAATAACTGCGTTAGCAATGTTACCAATACCAGATTGAAGAGGCAAGAGATTCTTGGGAAGACGACCATATTTGACTTCTTCTTCAAAAAACTCAATCAAGTGATCAGCAATGGCTTCGGATTTAGCATCAGCAGGTGTGTTTCCACTGGTGTTGTCAGGACGATCACTTTCAACAACTGCAATGACCTTGTCCGAGTCAATACGGATGGCAGTGGAACCAATACGATCATCAGTGCTCATAATAAGATAAGGTTTGCGGTTGGGTGGGCAGTTGGACATGTTAATATCATGAAGTCCTTCAAAAGAGGGAATGCGAGTGTTGACTTCGATAATAATTTTGTCAGCCATTTGAATAAGTTCAGGTGTAGCACCTACAGAGGCACCAGGCACAATCCATCCCTCTTCTGTGATAGCAGTAGCTTCAACAATAACAATATCGAGCTTATTGTCAGCCTTATCCTTGGTATAGAAACCTAATAAAGTTCAACCAATTAATTCTATCAGCGGAACAATAAAAAAAAATTTTTTTTTGACAAGTTCTCTCAAATGTACTTACCATAAACCAAATCCTGAGGGAACATGGAAAGATGCTTATCAGAAAAACGAATACGACCTTCGTTAATACCCTTTTTAATATTCTTTCCGACTTGGTGAGGATAACGACGATCAATCATATCAAGCTGTGCCCAACGATCTTCACATTCTGCACCAGTGGAAGCACCAACAAAAAGGTTGAACTTCATTTTTCCTTGAAGGTTGTTCTTTTCAACATGATCAGCCAATGCGACTGGGATCATCTTGGGGTATCCGACACCTGTAAATCCAGACCAACCTAAATATCTATTTTATGTACAAATTTGATTATTAGTATCTGGTATTCTAACTGGCTAGATCAATGATAAGAGCACTTACTGTCCTCCTTTGAAGAATGGAAGTGTATCCTCAGCTTTCATGACCTTGTTCAAAAGTTGAGGTCTTCTAACACGAGATTTCAATGCTGCACTGACAGTTGCCATTGTTTAGTATTTATCAATTAATGAATTGGTGTTTGATTCTATGTATTTTATTGATAATGATAAAAAGACCAGAACAATTAAAGAAAAAGGGTCTCTATTTATTAGTTTTTTTTTGAAGGCTTTGGGGGACAGTCGGAGATGATAGGGATAACAACTTTTGAGGTAAAAGAATTGTTTGTTTCCCCTTTCAAAAGACGAATTGAAAGTCAGAAAAAAAGTGGGGAAAAAGTTATTCAAGGCCTATGTGATAGCTAATTCTAAAACGCTTTTAAAAATTACTTTATTAGTCCAACTTGAAAGATGTGAAGAGATGTCGTACATTTGATTTATAATTTTGGATATCTATCCTGTTTGTATCACGAGTTTATAGGGTAGAGGGTCCGTTCATAAAAAAAAAAATTGGCTGTAGGAAAAAGGAAACAGAAATAATAAAATGAGACGGAAATGTTTATCTCATCATCAGCTTAGCGTTCCGCTTATTTTTCTTTTTTTTTTTTAAAAAAAAAAGTGATATTTTTTAATAT
>VCJI01001702.1:35092-51096 GCA_024139395.1 Backusella morwellensis
GAGTGTAAAATAATAACAGTTAAAAACGAATACTATTGTTAATGGATCACTGAATATGATAATCAAATACTGTCAAGCAACATTTTAAACATTCAAGCATTCGCTCAAAATTTATCTTTATTTGGTATATTGATGGCAAAAAGAAACCCGATTTCATGGGATGCTTTCCCGGTTTTTCCCAGGCTGCTATTTTTTTAATCTTTTATCTTTAATAGAAAAGCATTTTTTTTTCTATTCTCGTTTATTTTCTTTTGTTTGTTAAATAGACGAATGGAATCATCATACGGCTATCAATAAAAATTAGAGCAGTAAAGATGTATTATATTGTTTCATGTTTCTTTACCAAAAACAAATCAACTAAAACATTTTTAAAGAGATAACAAAATGGATGTAACACTCAAATCGAAACACGTCCCTCGGTAGGTGTCCAAATTAAGAAATGAAGCGAAATTGACATTTTTTTTCTTTTTTATGACTAAGATTTTGAAATTACCCAGGGACACGATCAATAAAAGACGTTTAGAAACAAATATGTCATTTTCTCTTCGGCTCTATTTGTTAAATGTAAAAAAAAAAATGTTTGATCTTCATATGTTATTAAAAGAAAGTCTTTTTTCTCGAAAAAAAACTTTTTCGTTTTATTTTTCTTTCATTAAACGGATATTTTTTCTTTCTCTTTTTTTTTAAAAACGAAAACGCGCTTGTACACTAGCTCATTAATTTAACGCCCCAACAAAATCCCCAGATAAATTAGTTGTGATTGATAATTAAATATTATGTTATTTAAAAAACAGGAATCACTTCTTGGAAAGACCGTTTTTCGTTAATAATATCAATATAAAACGTTTTCCCTTAGCAATACCAAATATTAACCTGTCTTGTTCTACTGACTTGGCTTTTTTCGTTTTATCCAGAAAAAATATGACACATTCATCCTCTCTCTCTTTTTCTATTTTTAACTGATATGATTTATTTCATTGTTATTGAATCAACTTTGATCCTTTATTAAAACGCGTCTCAGCTGATCGGAGACAATGTTCTCATATACGGGGAAAAAGAAAAAGTAAAATCATTTTGAGTTTTGTTCCTCACAAGCTTTCACGATAATGTGGCAATCGAAGAATAAACTTTTTTTTTCCTACGATCATCCGATTGTCCGCATGCGGTTTATGTCAATACCATTGAATATTTATTCCGACGTTCCACAATTAATATCGATTTCAATGTAAAAAAGAAAAACCCATTCAGAACACCGGGTAATGTCTCCTTCTTTTGATCTAATGACGATATTAGTATTTAAGCATTGTTCTTATCATTGCTTAGTAAAATTTTTCTTTTTTTAATAAAAAAAATACAATGTGTAATATATCTTTGCATCCTGGATAAGGTTACTTTTTTTTTCATAACCTTGTTCTACAATAAATAATCTATTTTCGAAATATTAAAAATGAGGATTTTTGTTTTTCCAATTTCCCTCTTTGACCTAATTTGCTACTGAAATGTTCTTTATTTTGCCATAGATATCCGTTATGAATCACTTTCTCCTGCCCCCTTGCTAGATTTATTTGTCATTCATTGATCCAAATCAATCTGGTTTCGCACGAGTGGTTCCGTGATTTACTTTTTGGTCTAGACCCCCTTTCATCATCATTAATTCTGTATCAATTGATGATCCATCAAATTCCAAGAGTGACAATAATCGCTTTTACTAACACTTATTAATGTAAAATGAAGCTTAAAGAAGGGAAGAGGAAAGTTGACTATATTTTCATAATTGCTGCTCAGAAGAATAGAGGCTACTATATACTTACCATACCTATTTCAGTCCTCTTACTTCAAGATATATATGATATTCAGTAATTGAATGCTAGTAAAGCTAAAAAATAAATGGAATGAATAGTATGGATTAAGCATTATTATTTACTATTAGAAATACATATGGGAGAAAGGACGCAGTGCTTTTTAGAATGAGTCATTCTACTTGGATGTTGTCAAAGTGATAGCTATAAATGATTTTTCAGCTTTCTTAAGCTTAGAATATCTTGGGCATAGACTGTGATGCTCTCATACACCACAAAGGTGTCATGTGAAATTATCGACATTCACTAAAGTAACTCTCTCCCTGTTTGAAGAAATGAAGAATGCCTTCTTTTAATCTTAAATTTAAGTGTGGAAGTAATGTATTCATTAAATGCTATGTATTTGAGTTTTCACAATTACATAAAAGATTTCTGTTTCAAGGTATCAACTGAGAAGCATGTAAACATTATTGGATCAAATTTTGTATCGTTATATATATCTGTCTTTCCTTCTTCTTTCTATTGCAAAGATAAAATGATAGACTGATTGTTTGGAATGGGTAATGTGATGATAAACATCTGATCCTTAGCAATCGACAAAAATTTGTGAAAGTTTAACTTTATTGAATGCAATACATATAACTGTATTTATGTAATTCTGTTACCAGACGGGAAGAAAAAAAAGAAAGAAAAGAAGGAAAGGGACATTAAGGTGTAGAATATTGTTATTCTTAATTAATAAACTTTGAGTTGAAAATTGGAATAAATATAATTTTTTTTCCATTTTGATTAGACTTCCCCGGTTTTTATTTCTTTCCAAAGTAAGAAGAATAGCTAAACCCTTTTATTTATTCTTAAATCTATAAAAAAATAGTATCTAAAATGTATATTAATTAGTTATAAAAAGAGGCTGCTTATGTTTATACAATAGACAAAAGGTAATATAGTGCATATCATAATTTAGAATAGTCGAATTTTTTAGCCTAAATATATAAATGATTTACAAAAGGAGATCTATTAGTAAAAGCAAATCGAATTCTCTCCCTTGTTCTAAGCCTGCTTTTGCCAGTAGACGGTCTTTATTATTATTAGAAATATTTATGTAATCTTTTAATTATTATTTATTTCTCTTCCTCTTCTTCCTCTTCTTCCTCTTCTTATTTTTTTAAAATATAGTTTGATTTATTTGATTTAATTATTGTTAGACTTTAAATGTTTCAACTCGATGAAACGATAGTGGATAAGCAAATTGATAATCGAAATTATTTTCAGACCGAGAGTAATTCCAAAAACCAAGAAGAACAATGTTTACATTCAGTTAATCAAAATTCATCTTTGGTTTGTGAGGTAAAGATTAAGGAGAAGTTGCGCGTTATGATTGGGAAAGAAAAAAGGGGATATAAAAAATAAGGGGCAAAAAAAAGAGAGACAGGTTACATAAACAAATAAACGATTTGTAGGATTGTCAAACATCAACAATAGAGCAAAGCCAGAAGAAAAAGAGCAAAGCACCAGTTTTATGTGAAAAGCATCACTTAAAAAGATTAGGATTGTTATGCCCGACTTGTTTAAAGCCCACAACACCCGAACAGCCATTCCATCGAGAATGTATTCTTTGTCCAGGCTGTACTACTGCAACAATGACTCATTCTTCTCACTATGACTTCAAGGGTCAAACCTACTGCAGAGTTCATTACTCATTACTAAAAGAAACCCAGTGCGGTGGATGTGATCAAACTGTACTAAAAAATTTCGTTGAACACTCAGATGATACAATTTGGCATCCTGAATGTTATATGATTGACAAAGTAGGTAAACGTTTTCTATTTCTTTATTTTAAAAAGAAACATATATATTGAAAAATACTTAATATGTATTTGCTTTATAGTTCTGGGGCGTTAGATTAAAAAATAATAAAATGTCAGGTAAAATTGAATATGCCGACAAAGTTAACAAGCCCAAGTATACACAAAAAAAAAACTAGTAACACTATATTTTAATATTAGATGTAACATTAGTCGAAAGACAATCAGCCATCGAGCATAAAGTAGCGCGTATCTGGTCCAATCTTTCCTTATTTGAGGAGTCATCCGCCAATTGTATATCAGACATGTTGATGAACGTAGCGGCTGGCGCATACTCTGAAGGCATTCGCATGGCAAATCAATTCATCATGCATTTAGAAATATTATTCAAGTCATTGGATCTTGTTCAATCCAAGTTACCGCGAACAACTTTAGGTAAACTATTCTTTTTTTACATCTATTTTATTAGATTAAAATAAATATATAGTTAAGGATCTAGTATAAATGTACTAAAGAAAAAGTATAACAAAACCATGTTATAATATTTACTATAATAACTATAAGACTTGGATTGTGCAAGCAATGCTAAACTTGTATGTAAGCAGGTGATACAGTTTTTTCAATTGCTTACAACCGCAACCAAGCCAGATAAAAGGGTAACACAGCAATTGCTTTCTTTGGTAACAAACTTAGCACAGCATTTGAAATCACTTATCCGCTGGGGTCTTTGCACAGCATTACAATTGGTAATAATAATAGCCAAAAAATATATCAATCTCTTTAAACAAGAACTTAACCGTTATTTTGCAGGAAAATGATTTTGAAATCAAGGATTGTATTTTAAAATTTCTTTATCCATTTTCTGAGCTCGAGAAAAAGCGAGTTTGGATCGCTGGTAGGTATTGGTTCAAAGATCCGCCTAAACCTGAAATAGATATTTGCACAGAATGTAAGTTATTAATTCATGATACCGAATGCTACCGTTACGAAAGCTCAAAAAGGTGGCACCCTCAGTGTTTTCGTTGTTGCCATTGTTCGACCCTGCTAAATCATAAAACTGCCCGTATCTTGCTTCCCACTTTTGTGCTTTATTGTCTGAATTGCTGTCCTGAAGATACTGTTACGGCTTTATGCATTTATGTTTCTGTGCTAGAACAAAACTTGAACTCACTTAAAATGAATTTAAGTAGGGTATCCGACGAAATGAATACGAAGAGTAAGTAGTTAAGCCCATGGAGAAGGAAAAAGAAGGAAAAAATAATAATATTTATGTTTATTTTTTTTTTCTTTTTTTTTTTCTATATTTATCTTTCTTTTTGTTTTGTTTTGTTTTGTTTATTTATTTATTTATTTATTTTAAAGTGCTAGATCAGCCGAAGACACCTGTGTTATATCAAACCATAACAGAAAAACCAGCTGTTCGACGAAATTCTTTTTTAAATATGTTTGCAACAAAATCTAAATCTAAACGTTTCGGAGCCATTAGATTAAGTAAATTTGAAGATAATGTATCATCAACTGAAGCCGAAAGAACACAATTACCATTATCAATAAATACATCAACTTCGCTTTCAACTGCGACTCTTACTTTTTCTTCACCGCCACCACTACGCTCTCCTACTACAACTCCAAAATCACCAACATTAAATAGTATTCGACGTGCACTCAGTGCAAATCAAAACAGTACTTTCTATAGCGTATTCGATAGAAATCGTAAAAAACGGGACGTAAGACGCGCTTCTATATTTAATGCGACTGCGGTGAACGACAATAAGAAATACCTACCCACATTAGATTTATTTCAAGATTATGTATTACGGCATGCCACAGTTTTATCGATAAAGTCGTTGGTTTCGATTTATTCATTAGACGGATTATTAGCGTTATTAGATGAAAATTACAGCGGTAATGATAGTAACGGTGGTAAAAGTAGCAACAGGAATAGCGGTTTATGGGGAAAGCTACGAGTGCATATGAAAATGAACATACAGCCGTCTTCACCTAGTTCACCTACTTTATATAGCATGCCTACTCATTCGACATCATCCAACTCGTCCAAAGTTTTTAATGTTCCAATTATGGATCTAGTAACTCGAGAAAAACGAAAAAAAATCAAAGGTACTTCACTACATGATCCTTTGGAATCTACCTCTCCGTCGTTTTCCTCTTGCTACGATGATAATTCAATGATCCCTGTATTTGTTAAGAACTGTATTTCGGCGCTGATGCGATCTGGTATACATATATATTTATTATTAAGACTAATAGTATGATTATGTTATTAAGTAATGAATATATAGACGTATCAAAAGAAGGCATATTCCGAAAAAATGGTAACATTCGTCAGTTACGAGAACTAGCAGATCAAGTTGATAAGGGCGTATATACGGAACTCACTGGGCAAACATCAATTCAATTGGCAGCTTTACTGAAACGTTATTTGCGTGAATTACCAGAGCCACTACTTACATTTCGATTATACAATCTATTTACTTTAAAAAACATCAACACAAAAGTAGTGCACCTTGCATGTTGCCTGTTACCCAAAGCAAATCGTGATACAATGCTACTCGTCTTTGGATGCTTAAAATGGATATCCAGCTTTAGTGACACCAACAAGATGGACATTGCAAACTTGGCTCGTGTTATCACTCCAAGTGTTTTGTTCAGTAAAAATAATGTAGATCCAAAAAAAGGGGCTCACTCTGAAATCGAAGTAGTGCAATATTTAATCGAATACAGCGACGAATTAACTATGGTAAGGCGAATTTTCCTATTAATGTTAACGTTCCTCCTTTTTTTTTTAATTTAAAATTTTTACTGTTCTAGATCCCAAGTGATTTGGTGTTATTACCAATACAAGATCTTCAACAACAGGAAAATCTTAACTCACGATCTTTTATTAAACAATACAGTCAAATGCTCCAAGCTAGAAATAAAATGGCGTCAAGTAATAACGTGTCTCTTCCAACTAGTCCAACTAGTCCAACAACGCCAGGAACAACAATAAAAGCAAGTTTGTCAAGTAAACCGATGATAAAGGGAAGACGAGCTTCTTGGATACCTGGAAGACACTAAAAAATTCACTAATGACAAATGTCTTAGCTCTCTACATTTTACTACTACTACTATTATTATTATTATTATATATGCTGTATATTTTTATTATTTATTCCATTTAATTTACTACTACCATTACTCCCATTATTTTTATAACTGACATATAAACATCAAAAAGAAGTGTTATGTATGGAATATCATTCAAATTGTTATAATAAGCATCAATAAATTTATAAACAAAAGAATATCAGCTTGATAGGTTCATAAATATCAATCCACTGAATAGCATCGCTCAAATACCATAAAAGTTATCCAAATAGACATGCCACTGGCTTTTAGGTATACAAAATAACCTTTTAGATATTCTGAATACGAAAAGTATAGATTCATGCCATTATATGATATCATTCACAGACAAAGCTATTATTGTTATATTCTACTAAAAATACTCCCATACCAAGGAAGTCTTTACACTCATCCATTATCAACACACATTAAATAAACATATTACTTTTTTTATATAAACACATATGCTCTACATTGCTTCATTGATTAGACTAAAAGCATTACGATAAACTTCCAAAGTCACTTTGCAGCGGGTTCTTTCTGAAGCAATGGCAGGATCTTCATATAACACTTCATCGAACAAATCCTCGCGGTACAAAGTAGAAACTAATCTATTCTGGACACTTTCTCTAGTAAAATTGACCAAAAGATGCATGATTGCCTTGGGAACCAAGTCTTGTATTCTTCTTTTTACAATATTAAAGTAAGCAGTGATCAAGTAACCTAAAGTATAATTTTGTTATTATTTGTCTAAACAGTCGCTACTTGGTAAACTTACGAATTAATTCTACTTCTTTATCATCTCTACTGCTAGTGCTGATTGATATATGCTCTTCTGACATCTATCGTTTTTTATAAAGAAATAACAGAAAGTCTATTAGTTTGTTGTTACGTGCTCTCACCACTTTTGTATTCACCTGTGTACTGAGACTGTCCATATCATCATCTCCTTCACTTACAGATGATGTAGGTTTCTCTATAATTGTTGGCTTGGCTGGATCTTTTCCATTTAAAAAGTAGTTTAAAAGTGATTCTTTTGATTGCTGTTGCTGTGGTTGTTGCTGTGAGATGCTGCTTGCATTGGAGCTGATCGACAAGGATCTCTGTGTTCTTTGAGGACTGTTCATTTGCTGGCGAACGAATTTTCTTCTATTCAATTTTTCATTCTCCTTTTGCTTTCTTTCCAATTCAGCCAAAGCGCCTGCAGCACCGGGGAAATCAGGATGATTAGCATTGATATACGCACACTCAACGCTAATCAAACTTTCTACATAGTTTGAAGTTGGCATTAAGCGCTCCTGCAAAAGATCTGAGACCACATCAACAAGCTTAACATGTAGTTTAGGAAATCGAGTGATCTCCTTACTGCCAGATGTATGGCAGATCTTTGATAGCTCTTCAAACGCAAGATCGACACAACGTAAACTAGGTGCCTCTAATAACTTGATCTGTGGTCGTACTAGCAGATCAAATGCAGCTTCTGGTACAAATAGGGAACATCGAGGCCCTGTTGAATTGCGGATCGCCGTACGTATATCTTCGTTTGTGATATTTGCACATGGATGGATCGAGTCTAGCGCATGTCCGAACACTGAATTGAAGATAAAGTAGATACGAGCACCTCCTGAGAGCTCCTTGGTAGAGATAGAGTGCGAAGTGCCGTCAATTGATGAAACGAATTCATTGGCAAATGAAGTTAATAGTTTTAAAACAAGTGATCCCTTGGTAATAAAATGTAAAATTAGATTTTCTTACTTATTATATATTAGTAATGACTTACTTTATGAATAGAACCAGCAAAGGCAGGATCGCCATATTGTGCTAGTTCATGTTGGGTCTGGCCAATCAAAGAACTTAATTTTGATCTAAGGTCAGGCAATCTCTCTCTAATGTGATTTACCAATATCTGATTTATATAACGACAGCAAACAATAATAAAACATTTAGTTTGCATACTATTATATTATAAAACAGTACTCCATTCCACTTTACAGTATAGTACCCTTCTAATTTATATAGTAATGCCCCTTTTTTAAGCTACTTACATTATGAAGTTGTTTAGACAAATAAACCGAACCACATCTTTCAGACATGTTTCGGTAAGCAGGATGACTTTGAAAAAATAATTTTTCAGAGTTGATGGCATCTGCCATTGATTTTCTAGTGATGATATCCTGCTGACTTCGATTTACGACACCAACAAAACCCAATTTCAATGGAAATGACTTTCCTGACAACACATCCAATGCATTTGTTCCAGCATCCATCAAATCCAACTTTGTCAGTACACCTATTGTTCTTACTCCTTCTGGATCCATTCTTCTTGCTAATTTTAAGCTATCGGAGTTGGCAATGTCTGCATTTGCAGGGGTCACCGCTAAAATAATGCTATTGGAGAAGTGCGTTGTATGTGCAAGAATCAGCATTGTTATTATATTATTATACTTATTGCTGTCATTACCTGTTTTGCTTTGAGACATAATCCGTCACTAATTTACGTATTTGGGCATCAATATCATGAGGTTGGTCACCTATTCATATTCATATAGCATGTTGTATGAGTATTAACTATCTAACTGCATCCATATATCATATTTACCAACAGGAATCTAATAAACCTTTTTTATTTAATAAAAAATAATATAAAACACACATACTTCCTCTCTCTCTCTCTCTCTCTCTCTCTCTCTACACACTTTTCCCTTAGTTTTACTTCAAGTAGTCTTCATTACCTTTGTTAAACCAGGCAAATCAATCAATGTCAAGTTGAGAACATTTTTCGAGTAAATCTTTAAATGAATTGGTTGCTTCGAGATGCCCTTATTGTTTCCAGCAATGCGTTCGGTTTCATTAGCAATCTCTTCCCGTACACGATCAAAGTCAAAAAACTTTTGCTTTGACAAGTGTAAAAACTCTGCATATTCTTCATCAGTGTTGCTTGCTACCAACTGTAAAACTAAAGGTCGTCGTGTGACAATACCACTTCCTCTTGGAAGAAAGTCGCGTTGAACAATGTGCTCCAGTACAGACGATTTGCCACTGCTTTGTTCACCGACTGTTATAATCTGTGGCAAATCAAGTGCTTCATTGCCTCCAATAGAGGCAAGTGCATCCTGTATTTTGTTGATCAAGTTGATTGTGTTTTCGCTCATGTCTTGTTCTCTTGATCAAAGGAAATAAATAAAAATGGAAATTTATAAAAAAAGGGGTTTGAAATGAAAAGTGCAATTAAAATGGGGAAATGGGTGATTGTTTTGCCATATTCATAAAATGAAAATCTGGATTGACTGTAAACAATGGTATCTAGAATATAAAAATAAACAATGAACAATAAATGCACTGTGAAATGGGAATTGGAAAGAGAAGCAGTTTGAATTGATATACATTCTTTTTCAATTATAAAGGGATGCTCCATATTGTTAAATTCTTTACAAAATATCTCGTTCTCTCTCTCTTTTCTTTATCTTTCATTTTCTCTCTCTCTGTTTTGATTCCATTTACACATAATAATAATGCCTAATTGCTGCTGTAGTGCTGAAAATTGCCCAAAAGCTGTAGAGTTCAATAGCTTGTATGAACGAATCTCATTAGATTCAAGATTGGCAGCTGGTAAGTCTTCAAACAAGCCGTTCATGTAATCACTCATTAATGATATTATTCTTAATATTATTATTAGAAATTGGTAAAATGCTGCTTGAAGAGAAGAATAGTGATCAGGTAACTGTCCTTTTTATGTCATATATAAACAAACAAACAAACAAAAAGTGGTTCATTTGTTAGCCTTATGATGTGGTTAAGAGCAATTATGAAGAACTTGTTGCACTACGAAAGGAAAAAATTAACTCAGAAAAGGTATTTTCTTATACTTAAAGTTTAATACGGTATATTAAATGTTTAATACTTAGAAAATAAAACATCTTTCAAGAGAATTGAAGTATTTGAAGTCAGAGTCAAGTCAATTCAAAGAAACAGTCGAAGTATATGAGAATGAAATGGAAAAAAAGAGACTTTGGGAACATTTGCTGGTTTTAAAGGCTGATGTTGAGCAAGATCTAAAGAATCAGGTTATAATAATATTAAAGTAATCTAGAAACCATAAATTAATATAAATATTTGTACTTAAACAGGTCAAGGAATTGGAATTTAAGCTCCAAGAAACTCGAGAAATGTCAAGAGATGTCGATCAGCAGTATAAATCATTAAGTGAAAATTATGGTAACCTATTTTATGTACAGTCAAATTTAATGTTAATTCAACCATATAGAGTCTCTCCAATTATCCTATACTAATTTGAAGCAAGAATATGAAGCCGTTAAAGTGATTAAATCCAATAATGAGGGTGATAACAGCACCAAAGATGCCTGTGATATATTCCAGGCAAGTATAGCAGATGCGTAAAAGTAAATATCAAGCTAAATTTAATATCCTAATATTGATAGGAGGTAACTGAAAATGCCATTCCAGAAGCAATGTCAAATGGTATGTTTTGTAATTGGATATAATTTGATCTTCAACTAAAGCATGTGTTATTCCATATCTATTAGCACCAAGACTACAGCTAGAACCCATCTTTCCGGATGGCAAAAATCCTTTCAGAATTCTCCAAGCTATCACCCAAGAGAACTTTTCAAAACTCTGCAACACTGATACTCGAGTACTGAACCGTCAATTGAAGCGAGCTTTTGACCAGATAGAATTAAGTGAGATGAGCAATACTATGATTCGCGACATCATGACAGAACTTATTCACTTTACTAAGCAATTTAACTGGGTTTATGAATGCTGTGATCCAAGTGTGGAATTCTTCTTTCCGTTGACAGAAACTATTCAAACGCTGTTGATAGAGATTGGAAATATGAAATTGACATTGAATGATTTGCACACAGATTATGTAACGAAAATCGAACGTCTCAACACACCATCTTCGGAACCAAACATTCTTTACAAATTTGATCGTAAAAATATAGATATTATTGCTAATGAAAAGAGGCTTTCTAATTGTGCTGATCTTCCTAAAAAGAGCAGCAAGAGAAATTCAATGGTCATTGAATTACTTGATAAATTATTGAAGTAATAAATATAATTTGTTATTTAAATCGTAGTCAGATTGAACTTCACTCATTCCTCAGTTATTTACCTATTTTTACTTTAATATTCTTTTATATGTATGCCTATTTATACTTCATAATTGAAGAAAAAAAATATGATTTCCAGTGTAATAAAATGATGCCGTAGGCATCGTGCTATAGAGGTAATCGTAGTTTACATGTTTGGTCCTTTGTCAAACTATGGAATAGTAACGGGTTGTCCATAAGTAATGTTCGATTTTACATTAGTTTCTACAAGACTATTATTGTAGAACAGACATTCTAGAGAAACAAAGGATCAATGTTAACACATAATGTCTAAGTGAAGTCTCAACCATAAAAGCAATAATATTTACATCATCTTAAAACAAGACTTATCAAACACACTCTTAAAGGCCTCTGTACCTGCTTTAATGTTCTGACGTTACCCTTAGAAAGTGGAAACAAGCATTCAATCCACATTTTTCTAAAATATTTATTATTGTACAACGAGTTCTTCTTCATCGATACCTGGATTGATCACTTTACTGAGCTTTTTTGTTATAATCCTATAGGCAATGGCTGTGCTTATTACTTCACTACCATCTGTATCGTCTTCATCAAGACCAATGTCATCCTCTTGCTCTCCACTGCTGCCATTTATCATGCATTGAGGTTCTTGCTGAGGATTCTCCCGTGTCTTGAGTTTCGTCAAATTTTCTTTTATAGCGGTTTACATAAAGATTCACTTCTACTTTACTTCACTCTATTTCAAACTTTCTTTTGGTTAATTCAGAGAAATTTAGTGAAATTTAGCAGTTCTTATTGGATCATTTACCCCATCCATGTAAATTTACAGTCCACTTTGCGGCGGTCATCCAGCATATATAATACCAACTAATACAATTTTTGGCATTTTTTATTATCTCTAGATTTCTATCAGCGATATTCTTACTAATTCATGCATGTAGATCTCACATATAGCTTGATTTGAATCGATTTCATCCAATTTTTTCAATAGATCATCAGCAATTTCAGATGGTCAATTGCGAGCATTGACATATTAAAAATCTATTGCACTTTGTTCTGACCTGGCAAACATGAATCGGACATTATTTGGAAACAGCCCAGAATAATATCAATTTAACTTCAAACTTATGTTTTAGCAACGACAGCGGTTTATCTTTATTGATAAATATACTTCAATCATGATACTATTCAATGGAAATCATCTATTTTGATCATATTAATGAAGGAAAGTTGAAAACACATCTATGATAAAAAAAATAAATTATCTGAGAGTAAGAAATTTAACAATACCTTGGTGATACATCAAAAATTCGGGAGTTTGGAAAAACGTTCATGTAAAAATTTTATCCTCAGGAATAGCATATTGCCACTAGTTAAAATCTATAGCAAATCAGATAAAGAAAATGATTCGTTACAACTTTTGTTTTTGCAACTACTTTACATTATATCTTTATACAAAATTATGGATAATAACACAAGCCAGATTATAGACAAAAAAGTAAAAAGTATGTACCAAGGTTTCTAAGAAAGATAAATACATTAAAGATAAAACTAATGTATAGAAAGCTCGTTTATGCACTGAAGAATAGAAAAATAAGAAATTTTTGAATCGAAAGTCTATCCCTTTTCGCTCCTGTCCTCTATAAACTAAACGTAAAATCATACAGATGCATGGTGTATATTTAATAATTGAAATACACAACGTAGTAATTTCTATATCATTTTGGTGAGAATGATAATATAATATTGTCAAATCTGCATGACCAGAACATAATAGGTTTACTAAACATTGTTAAATAACGAGTATTTATAAAATCTGTACTGTTAATCAATCGAAAATATAGGCCCCGTTTTCTATATCTTTTATTTGTAAAAGTAACTAATATGTGATAACACAAATATGCTTTTCTTTGCTCCTCATATTATATATTAGCTAATTAATTAATTAATTAATCAAAATATGTACATCTTGGTTCCTCCACTCATAAAAATGCTAAGGGGAAAACATCTTTTTTTAACTGTTTACTTTCTGAAATGACGTTACCTAAATAAAATAAGAAGGTCATCTTTTAAAAAGCAAAACAGTAAGATCTTTGCATGGAGATATTGTGGATAATCAAATGAAGAATAAGAAAAAAAAAAGACTCTTTACCATAAAAAGTAAACCGACATAGGTATATCCAAGAGCAAGAGTTATTATTTAGCACTTTTTTACTATGATGATAATGTGTTTGGACTCTTATGGGATTATGTATAAGATATAAGTGTGATGTTTCAATATGCAGATTAAAATAAAATTAAATTGCTTGATTTACTTAACTTTTATTCATGAAGTCGTCTAATGCAGTTTACTCAACATAAAATTTGGCGTATCATGCATCGTTTTTGCTAATATCGAGGTCTAATATATGACATCAATCAGATAAATTGATGCAACATGTATTAGGATTTCCAAGAAAAAGATATACTTATGGAACTAATTAGTCAATTGAAAGGCGAAACCATATCATTGAAAGTAAAATCATTTTATATAAAAAAAAGAGAAAAAACAGTGAGTAGAAAACTCAATTATATGGAGATATAGAACTCGCAAAATAAGCCCATCTATATTGACACATGTTTAAATATTTGAATATTTCATTTCTTGTTTTATCTACTCTCCTGGTTTGCTAAATGCATATAAAGTGATTAGGAAAATATATAAATGCTTTTCAAATTGATTATTTGCATATGTCTTTGGTTGCATTATAAGTTTCAAGTTAGTATGAGGATACTATTACAATACGATTATACGTGTTGCCTAGTTAAACAACGGGAAGTGAACGCCACTGAAGATAAAAAGTCGAGTTGAGGAAAAATGAATCGCATGAACAAACTTATGCTCATGCATTCAACATCATTAGTAATACCGTACAGACATACCTACTAAAAGATAGATTAGGACTCTTTTTTTTTTCTGGATCTCCAATCACCTGGTTTCATCAACTAGCCATTAACTAAGATATGAATAGAGTTAACCAGCGTATCTAGGTAATAGATTTGCATAATCTATGACGCTTTTAATATGTTTTTTATCACAATGATGACAAAAAGTAATTCTATTTACTAATTAAAGTTAAGTGCTTTGTTTTTATACAGAAAAGGACATATAAATATATAACGTACTCAATTTGATGTTTATATATAGGTTAGAGTTTTATTTTACCTTATAACTATTGTTTATGCTAAGAATAGAGGGAACAAAACTGTTTTTTCCAAAGACTGTTTTAGTAGCCATATTACAACGTACAATGCAGATTAGGTACTTTTCTCATTATTCTTTCAATTGAAGATAAAGGATAACGCCATTTTCAATACCAACTCATCTTACCTTTAATTTTATTCTAAAAATAAATAATGTCTTAACAGACATATCTCAGTTACCGGCTCATAGCCTATCACGAAGAGAAGGTACATAAAACTAAAAAAAGTGTTACAAATTGACATGTTATTCCTAGTATGGAATAAAAGAAGAAGCTCAGGAAAATAAAAAGGAATATGTATCAAGAAAAAAAGAGCAGGCATTTTTCCTTGCGTTTACAGAACGAGTTTCAATACTAATGGTACTTTTATATGTCAATTATAGTAAGTAGCTATAAGAATTACATAAATGCTATATGATTTAATATCACATTTCAAGTGGTATTTATTGCATCCCAGTTTTTTTATACATTTTGTTTTTGATCATCATCATTCTTCAGTGTTTGTAGTACAATTTTTTTTATTACTAAATGAGATACATAACATCTCAACACTGTGCTTATGAGATGCATGTTTTTTTTTTTACCATTATACTTATATAAGACAATAAAGTAAACTTAAAAGAAAAAGACATGTTTTCTGTATCAATTTGTTTGCATCTTGGCAAAACTTTCACATATATTTTTACGCAAAAAAAAATTACCTAAAAAGGGCAGGAATGAGGAGGAAGGGAAAATAAACAGTAGTATGAATTTATATATAGAAAAAGAACATATATAACGAAGTGTTTACATTTATATAAATAATATTTTCTCTTTTATCTTATTTGTTTCTTCTTTTTTTTCCTTTTCCCCCTTTTTCATTTTTATTACTTTTGTATTTGTGTGTAATTTCCTGTTCTTGTATAACACAAAGCACGTATAAAGTAAAAAAAAAAA
>VCJI01001708.1:49220-65573 GCA_024139395.1 Backusella morwellensis
CTGTTTATGCTGGCTCAAGAGATAATTGATTTCAATGCTATTACTATATTTCTTCGATTTCCTTTTTTTAAAAAAAAATAAAAATCCCGAAATTGATTAAGTGCGACTGACTATAACCGAAATAAGGTTCTTTAAAGTTTGTAGCAAGTGCCTCGACGCGACAGGTATTTTTCAAGAGTGAGACATCAAGAGAGCGATATTCAAACTCTTCTGTTAAACGATGAAAGCTTTGATTCTTATTACCACGAACAGTACAATAGACCTTCTTTATAGTAGGATTGTTCAAGAGATTATGAAGGATGAAAGATCCAAGAGACCCAGTAGCACCAGTCAAGAAGATAACCTTATGTTCGCTTTCGTCATAGCTATTCTTGGCTACATTAAAGTCTGTGCTTGCTCTTTTGATATAATTTTCAGCAAGTTCCTGAGTCTGTTGATAGCGCCGTTCTATTTGTACAAAAGCATCTTCAGTCTCGTCAGATATCAAGGCATCACACATTGCATTGATGCTAGCATGTTGGAAAATAAAGTTTTGAGGTACATTTCCAAAGTATTCAGAGATGACGGTTCGTAACTCAATGGACAAAAGAGAATTAAGACCAAAATCAAAAAGAGATACATCGCAGTCCTCAAAGGTAGTTGTGGGTTTATCCAACAATTTGGCAGCGCTTTCAGTCAAAAAACTTCTAATGTGTTCATGGGTCCAAGTAGAGGTGTCTTTTTTCTAGGATAAATTAGGTTCTTTTAATAGATCATTGTATAGTTTATCAATGACATCCTTGAAATCAATCTCAGCTTTATTTCTCATAACAGTTCCTTTGTTGGTTAACGGTAATAGCTTATTGAACGGAAGGATTTTAACCATTCAAGGAAGAATAATACTATGGTTGGTGCATTCCTTGTTGGGTAGCTTAACAGCTTCACGGACAGTGGTGATCATCTTATCTGGTGACAAAGAAACAACTCGATCAAGATCGAGATCAATTAAAGCAGCTGTACAGTGGTGGTTACGGCCAGCAACAATGACCTATCTCACAATAGGGGAAAGACGAATGGTATTTTTCCGTGGGAATGGGGGTTCGTTTTTTCACCGTTATGCATGACTAGTATATTATCTCTTCGGCCTAAGTAAACATAGCTGTTTGGGTTTTGATGATCTACTCTAAATAAGTCGTTTGTGTCATAACCTCCATCAGGGCGGTTAGAGATATTATTCGCCAAGGTAGGACAACCTGCACGAATATAAAGATGTCTGATATCAGGCTGAGATTCATCAATAATTTCAAAGATACAGTAAGGATCCCCATTTTTATTCACAGCTGGGGAAGATGATACGCGCGAGCTTGTATTTATCGGACTTGAGTTTGTAGCCAAGACACCTCCAATTTCTGTTGTACCATGATAAATCAAAATGTGAATTGATTATAAAATCTAAATTTTGCATTAAAGTGAACAAATATCTATCACTAAGATAAATCGGTTTTGGGAGATTAGTTGAACCCGAACTTTTGTTTTAACATTAGAAGTTAGAATTATTAACTATGATAATTTATTAAACTCAAAAACGAACGTACCTATGAATAATCAATGCGGGCTTTGTGATATCATCATTGAAAACCTTGTATCAATCAGGGTACTGGCGTTAGGGTCAAGAGGTTCCTTGGAAAGGGTTTCAAAATCCAGATCAGGCAGTTGGATAACATCGGTTTCTTCAAAAGTCAAAGTCTTGTAGGTAGTTTCAGCTCCATTTGTGAAGGATATCATATAAGTGTATTACCTTTATATTTTTGTATCTGATAAATCATATAATTTTTAAATGCTTTGAAATGGTTTGTCATTGCTTGAGCATTATTGAACCAAGCATTTGGAAGAGGAGCAGACGACATGATGCTGTTAAAGTAAACAAAAAAGACAGAGAAAGAGAGAAAATATATAAATGTTTTGTTCAAATATATATCTTTTGTTGTAAATACAGAGAGGTTTTTTATTTAAAAAAATTATTACACCAAGCAAATTATAATAAATCACTTCTTCAAATGCGATTGCCTTTTAAACAATAGTGACCGGATGGTAATTCACTATCAGGCACAGGTATCGGTTTATTATTCGTTAAGATAATAAAAAGGCTACTTGATATTAGAGAAGAGAACTTAAAGTTATAACATTTATATGTTTCATAGCGCTTACATATGAACATCAGACCAAAACTCTTCATTCTATCTGCATTAAACAGTGAGTTAAAAAAATATATTACAGAAGTAGCTTTATGCACTCAAATATAGTTTATATTACCAAAGTATTCAACATATAGTTTTAATTTGTTAAAATAAACCGTTGTTAATAAAATAATTTAATATAATATAGCCTTTTTCAACTTGATGATCCATTCATTTTAGATAGTGTTTTACTCGTATTATTTAATCACTTTTATTAGTCATATCCATTCTTCTTTTTTTTCAAAAAGGGAGCACTTTTGAATTTACATGTCGACATTCAATACGATGTTGAGCAGTAGTAAAACATGTACACCGAAAAAAATTAAAATGCATTATATTAATAAGTATTTAAAAGTTTTTCGTTAATCTCGGATAATCTTTTTTGATGCAAATAATATGATGTTCATCAATTTAATATAAGTGTTTTATTAGACTTTAGTATAAAACATAGCAAGTGTTATCAATAAAAGCGATTCTTATGCTTTCTAGAATTTCCCACAACTGCCAATCAGAGCAATGCTGCATTGCATATGTTTATTAAGATATTTCAGATTTGGTATGAGAGGGTAGATTTTTTTTATTAATTAAGTTATTTATATAAAAAGTAAAGTTCCAATGTATCTAATATATATTTACACGAGTCATCAAGTATGATAAAAAGATACTTTGCTCTTGTCACTGATGTCTGATTTATTCCATTTCCAAAGTCGTAAGGTACCAAGCCAATATATGATTATAAAGAGTAAAAGTGTTATCTTTTTTAAACATAGAAACGTACATATAACTACAGTTGAACAGACTAAACTTATTGGTAGTAGTGACTTGATGATTAGAAGTTCTAGAATTTACAAATTGATCTTTGGACTTTAAGTTTTATTTATTACCAAAAAGATTGGCTGGCTGCTTACTTGATTACTTTTAATATTGGATTGTTTTTAAAATAGAAAAAGGTAATCTTTATTAAAAGGAAGAATTGTTCAACTCAGCAGAAGCCAGAATCCATAGCGGAATAGCAATCTACTTTGTTGAGGATTTTAAAGTAGGACAGATACCAAACTAAAATGGTTGTAGTTTGTATATAGGAGGAGTGATAAGAAAAAAAGGGGGTGAGTAAAAATGCGGTTTTTCATCATTAAATAAGAAAATATAAAGAAGAGAATCAAAATATACTTTACAGATTATTGTCGAGTCGTTTGTTTGAAATGTTCTCCACTGATGGTTTGAAGTGTGATAAGTTTGAAGATCATGACGTCGTTAAATCGGAAAATAAAAATGTTTTTGGCTTTCCTTCCTAATCTGTGTGACAAGAGTGGGATTATTGCTCAGTTTTGTGTTTTTGTTTAACCTCTACTCCTATTCCAATTTTCTCTCTTTCTATTTTTTTTCTATCTTTTCCTACTCTATTTCTCTTTTCTATTTCTCTCTTTATTATTATTACTATTCCCTTTTTATCTTACCTTCTTTTATTCTAAAAGGGAAACCGAGTTTTTAAAGGAAGAAGAAGAAAAAGAGCAACTTTCTTGGAGTATACACACACTTTAACAGTAATAAGTACAACTGACATAGAAATACGCTCAGATCTCATTTCGTGTTCATAATGTCAACCTCGTACGACGATCTTCCGTCTGACATATTGGAGCAGTTAAGATGTCTGGAACTCGAATTAGAAGAAGGAGACATCACCATGAAGGGCTATGAAAAGAAGAAAACACAACTTCTTGAGTCATACAAACCTTCACAGGATTCGCAACCAGAACGTCAGACTACTCCTGTGAATTTCAACGAAGGGGTACTGGAAGCTGATTTGGATCCTGAACCCAGTGCGGCCGATGTAACAGATTTTTTAGACTTTCTGCCTTCTCCCACTCATTCACCAAAGGATAAAAGTGGTGCAGAATATATGGAAAACTTTCATCAAAATAACACGGGCCGAATGGAAGCCAGTCCTCAACCACAGCCACTGGCACAACCATTACCACCACAACCGTTGCCCCAGCAACCAATGCAGCAGTACCAACGACCCCAAAACATTGGCAATCGTCCCGTAGACCCTCGTTATATGCCTCGTCCTATGTATTCCAATCAATATCCAGCATATCCTGCCCGGCCTTCTTTCAGACCGCCCCAACCGATGTATCGACCTCCCTATGGCACTCCGCCTGTTCGACCCGCCCCTCTTCCTCCCCGAAATGGCCCAATGCCACCTCCAAATAACATGGCTCCATTCAATCATTCTAGATCGCCATCCTTGGATTCAAAACAAGATTATATGCCTGGTGCGCCTTTCGGGTACAAATCTCAGGCAGGAAGCATTCGACAAAGTCTGGATAGATATTCAGAATCATCAGATTCGGGTAAAAATAGCAATAAAAATATCAATAAAAGGAAGAGGTGGAGAGAAAAGGAAAAAAAAAGGGGATCTATAAATAGAAATGAATTTATTCATGTATAGTTTAGATGCACAGATGAATTGGAGATCGAATATTGCAAGAGAGCCTTCCACCATGTCAGCACCCAGCCGAATGAACCCATCGATGAAAGGTGGAGCTCCAAGCCTGGAAGTTTCTCCTCCTATACGTCGAGCGAGATCTAATAGAACAAGGGGTCGTAGCCGGTATCAAGATAGTTACATGGCCTCCACCTTTAAAGCCATTGAGCCAGCACCTCAACCTGTTCTTTCTTTGCATGACCCGTCCGATCGCATTTTCCTGGAAGACTTGGTAGGCAGACAATCAATACCCTTGAAGGGACGACCTATACCTTTTCCATTGATCGATGGAAACAACCAAGTCGACCTGACCGAGTTTGAAAATTTGGCACAAGTTTTGCGTTATAGAGGATGTAAAAGCGGTAATAGGCTGAACGAGGCATTTGTGCTGGTAGATCCTAAAGGAAAAGAGGCTGCAACAATAACATGGGACAAATTAAACGCAAAAGCGGAAAAAATTGCACACCAAATACGTGAAAAGGGAAAGTTACAGGCTGGTGACCGAGTGGCGCTGATTTATCGAAAATCTGAGGTGCTGGATTTTATTCCTGCGCTATTGGGTTGTTTTTTGGCTGGAGTAGTGGCAGTACCAATCAATGCGGCCGAGGATTTGTCTGAATTGGCATTTGTCTTGACATTGACCAACATTCATCTTATATTAACAACAGAGCACAATCAAAAAGCATTTGCGAAGGACATGCAAACAAAATCAATTGAATTACCTGGAAATATTAAATGGTGGAAAACAAATGATATGGGGACCTGGTATACAACAAAGAAAATGCCTGAATATCCACCAATTATAGTACCGGAGTTGGCTTACATAGAATATGCAAAGGCGAGTAATGGTGAATTAAAGGGTGTTACAGTGTCACACAAATCAATCATGAAGCAGTGCGCTGCATTTCAAGCAGGCGTCACAACTACAGATATAACTATAGAAGGCGATCAAGTGCAAGTAAAACCAAAGTCGAGACGAAACCAAAATATTGCAGTGAGCTATTTTGAACCAAGACAGCAGATTGGCTTAATTCTCTCGGTTTTACACTCGATTTACGCCGGAAATACCATGATTTTTGCCAGTGGAACTATTGTAGATACGCCATCAGTTTGGATTTATGTGATATCAAAATACAAAGGTAATTAATTTATATAATGGTATCTATGATAGTGTTTATTAAACATTGTTATTATTATTATTATTATTATTATTATTATTATTATTATTATTATTATTATTATTATTATTATTATATAGCTACCATGGCATTTGCAGATTATCCCGCTCTTAAACAATTCACAAATTATTATCAGAAAAACACAAAGCAGGTTGAGTCATTTAGTAAGAAAACAACGCCTGACCTGTCATCCTTGAAATACTTAATCGTTGACACAAACACAATCGATACAACTACGAATGAGTATGTTGCTGAAAAACTGCTGCGACCAATGGGAAATACGGATGATCCACTAGAAGTTGTATGTCCTGTTCTTTCTCTTCCTGAACACGGAGGAAAAATTCTTAGTATGCGTGATAATCTCGGTCCAGCATATACAGAGGAACTTGTCCAAGAAAACATAATTGATGAATCTATACCCGGCTCTACAATAACTCGGCCTGTCCTTACTTCCCATTCAGTTCTCGCCCCTGGTAACTCGCGTGACGTGTTTTATTGTTTGCTTGATTCGAAAGCTTTACGGTCAAATCGTGTGCTGGTCTTAGCTGCGGGTGCAGAAGCAAAGAAAGCAGAGGCGATGGGGCATGGTGGTACTTTAATAGAATCATTTGGGTTTTGTATGCCTAATGGTAAGGAAACTATTTACATGTATTTATACTGATATAACTAAACTTCTTCATTTTTTTTTTAAATGTTGTATTTACAGCAAATGTGGTAATTGTTGATCCAGACACGGCAACAGTATGTCCTCCAGATACTTTGGGTGAAATATGGGTAGACTCGCCATCAATAACTGGTGGTTTTTGGGGATTGTCTCAGCATACTGAATCTATTTTTCATGCCAAACCACTTATTGTATCCGTGGAAACACATTATCCTGAAACTTATAACGAGTCCTTTTTGAGAACCGGTTTGTGTGGAACTATAATTGGAGGCAGGCTATTTGTTCTTGGCACATATGAGGAACGTGTACGTCAACAGAGATTAGGAAGTGATTTTGGAATTCAAGATACATATTTCTCAAACGAAATACTTTGCACCCTTAGCAAAAGAACACACATCGATCAATGGTATTCTTTGAAAATTATTAAAGGAAAATGGAAAGTTGTGAAAGTAATGTTTTATTTTAAAATACTAGTACAATTTTCGAGATATTGGTCAAGGATCAACACCTTCCTGTTGTAATATGCGAGTCATCGGCTAGTAGATCGGATTTAGCTCGTGTAGCAACAGAAATCGATGATGCACTTATAGAATTTCATGGACTCCGAGTATATGCCATTATTTTTGTAGGCTCTAATGGGCTGCCTCGCCAAGTCATCCATGGAAGAAAACGTATTCATGCATTGATGGCAAAGCGGCAATTTATTCAAGGACAGCTTAATATACGATATATCAAAATAGATGTTGATAGAACCATCTTCAACTTGGCCGTTAATGAAGATCCTTCAGTTAAGGATGTTTGGCACTCTGGTCTTGGGTTTGATACAGCGATTCGTTCTGGAGCTATTATACCTCATCCTCAAAAACAGCATACAGGAATGGAAATCGTACGAAGTGTCGCCGATGAGCGTGTTGATTACGATTTGTCTCGATTTACAAATATTGTAGATATGCTGCAATGGCGTGCATCGATGTATCCAGAAGAGAATGCATTTGTCGTGGTTACTCATGCAGGTCAAGCTCTTAATACAAAATCATATTCGTGGAAAAAAATCAGCTACAAGGCTGCAACAATCGCCATGTACCTGTCAAAAAAGGGGCTCAAAAGAGGTTCTAAGGTCATTGTGTTTGTCCCTTTTGGTATTGATTATCTTTTATGCATATATGCTTGCTTAGCACTTGGTATTGTTCCTGTTCCAATTGAGCCTGCGGATCCTCAGCAAAACGCTCAGCGTGCCCCTGAATTGACCAAGCTTATGGTGGATGCCACTCGCGATATTGGTACCTGTGCTATCATCACTAATTCTAATGGAGAGGATATTCTGAAAAACAATATTGTAAAGGCAGCAATCAGAAAAGCATCGCCCCAAGGTTACAAATTATCTGAAGTTATTAATGTTTCGAAGGCTTCTAAGCAAAAGCGATTATTGGGAAAGGAAAGTGGGTTTTTCGTACGACCTGATTGGATATCTGTCAATAGAAATAGTCCAGCTATAATTACTGTTCAGCATTCGCCTGATGGACGACGATACTACGCTCATTTAGCACACAGTACATTATTAAACCAATGTAGAACTCAAAAAGTAACTTGCCAAATGCGCTTCCAGAGATGTATTGTAACAACAGGTCTTGGAACATACGATAGCCTTGGACTTATTCATTCTGTATTCTGTGGTGTTTATGTTGGTAAGAACGCTTTTATAGTTTTCCCTTATTTTTTCAAAAAAAAGACTAAATGTATTTCTGTAGGGTGTAACACTGTGTTTATTCCATCGATTGACTTTTACACTAATCCAAGTATATTTTTTGATTGTCTATATCGCTACAAAGGTAGGTTAAGCCCGTTTTTAAAACAATAAGTTGCTGTAGATATTAAGCTATTGCATAATTATATAGTCAAGGATGTATTTGTCTCAAATGCACTTGCTCAATTTGCCATGAATCGCACGAATGCAAATGAAACACGCCATATATCTATGAATGGATTGCAGAATATGATGGTAATAAATGATGGCCGACCAAAGCCGCTTTTGTGTAAGTAGAAGAGTTATTCGAAACATCGTCGGTTTTTGTGACTAAGAAAAAAAAATCTAGATCAACACATGGCAAGATACTTTTCAAGATATAGGTTGGAAAAAGAGGCCATCAACACGGTATATAGTAATATTGGAAATCCTATGGTTACGACTCGTTCATACATGTTGATAGAGCCTCTAAACATGCTAATTGATCCACACTGGTTAAGGCAAGGCATTATCAGTATTTTACCACCAGAAGATGAAGCTTATGGTATCATATTGAACGACTCTGGCATTGTACCGAGTAACACAATGATTGCGATTGTCAATCCCGAAACACATACTTTGTGTCCAAGCAACGTTATGGGTGAAATATGGGTTTCCTCAGACAGTAATGTACAAACATTCTACAGCATGGACGATGCTTCCCACACCGACCGATTTGAAGCTACTATTGTTGGTAGTGATCCTAATGTAAAGTACATGCGTACTGGTGATCTAGGCTTTCTTTGGAATGTGCGACGTCGTATTGATAATAGAGCAATGCATCCAATGCTTGAAGAAGGCCAGTGTCTGTTTGTATTGGGTCCAATATGTGAAACTTTGCAAAGAAACGGATTAGTGCACTTTCCTTTTGATATTGAAGTTTCGATTGAGCGCTGTCATCCAGCCATTCCATCAGGCGGAAGCGTTGTTTTCCAAGTAGAGGATGAGGCCGTTGCTGTTGTTTCTATAAAGTCAAGCGAATATGCACTCTCAGTTGTACCTCTTGTTGTAAATGCGATTTTAGAAAACCATCGCTTCTTGATTGATACTGTGGTCATCGTTCATCCTAGTAACCTGGCACGCTCACGTTTCGGTGAAAAAATGAGATTAAAGGCAATGGTTGGTTACAAGGAGAAAAAGTTAACTGCTATATACGTAAAGCGCATCACAAACCAACATGATGGTCTTGTTCTTCCTCAATGGAACCAATCGCAATTTTCTCTTGCTGACTTCAATAATGAAACTGGTTCAATTTATACACACCAAGCACCATCCATCTCAGAACTTAGTATCGATCCAGAAAACCAACCCCCTTTTCCACTTTCTCGCCGTGATACTCAAAATAGTAGACAATCACAATCCAACTCAGGCTCTATTCATTCTGGAACGGTTACTGAATCAATCTACCACTAGAATTGCCAATTAATTCTTCCCATTTCCTTTCGTTAATCATAATGTATTATAAAATTACTATTATACGATGTGTTTGATGTTTATTAAAACTCTTCCCGTCAAATTAAAAACTGTGGATTTTCCCCTTGTAAAAATAAAAGAAATAAAATAGTCTTTAAATGATAAATAGAGAGAACTGAAATCTTTTCTGAATTACTAAATATTGTCCATCTTGACAACAAAGTTTCAGGCACTACAACATTTTATTAAAAGGTAGAATATGGTGCAACTGCCATATTCAATTATCCCAACTAGATTATAATTGGAACGCAATTTTCTTTATAATGTTATATGTAGAATTTTATATCATTATATAGAAAATGAATTAAGTAAAGCTTACTGTGGTTTAGCACAAACACAAGTAAAATGACAACTATATTTAACAATCTCATAGCTTCTATACACTTCACCATGTCTAAAAATGACTAACTATGTTCAATATTTAAGTGAGATCAGCACGGCAATATTAAAATACTTTCTTTAAACTCCTATTATACTCTTACTTTTCTAAATAAATAAAAACGATACAAGTTGTATGAAAACTATTATACCAATGCTATATTCCTCAATATATTTGGATACTCCAAGATAATACAAAAGGTTGAAAACCACTTTATCATCCCATGAAATCCCCTCGATTCTACACTTCTGTATAAATACGAAGTAAAATCCTATAAGAATTGAACCTTTTTGAAATATGGTAAATAGAAGCTTTCATTACCGTCGCTACCGAGAACGTGATTAAAAATAATCCACTATCGTAATTATCTTTTTAGAAAGCTAGATGGTATTGTGTTGTTTAAATCAAAATTAGTGAATAAGTGTTTATAGCGGATTTAATAAATTTATTTCTAAATATTATCATCAGGAAAATGAAATTCGAAGACAAGGATATGTACCATCTAAGTATAACTGAACAACCCATGTGAAGACTGATCTTCATGATCATATGTATTTAATTTGATAATATTGAGTTATGTTACAAATAATAATCTAGATACCCTTCATGAGCCATACGTCTCACGAAATCCATGGCCCATTTACTCATCACGTTTTGTTTTCTATATAAACCGAGTAGTTATGCGAATCTTGAAAAGGTACGATTGCTAAAGGAGCCTTTTTTAGATAAAATTACCTCGTTGGTTTTTTCTTAAAGTGTTGTACTCTAGGTATTTTTTTTTTCTTAAAATAAAAGTTTGCATAAAAGAATCTCTACAATCAAGGTAGCTTAAATTTTAGAGTGCTTAATTGGCTAACATACGTGGTATTTCTCAACCTTTTCTATATGAAACCTTTTGAGGAGCATCAAATCATCAATTTTATATGTGAAGTACTCCCGAACAAACAGAAAAAGTAAGGTTTATCCTATCGTACCACATTTTACTGTGACACTTCCTACAATTCTTATTTTTGTGGCATTGTTATCGGCACACTTAGGTTTTAGTGTTCATAGCTTTTAAAATAGTGTTGAATAAAATATTAGATATTACTCTTTTGGTTGCCATAAAATTCGATATAGCTTACATTTTTATATTTTTCTGTCCATGATTATAAGAGCTTATCATGAATATATCATGAATCTTAAACTTTTAATGATACAGTATTAAATTATTGATCAACATTTGATTTTAGACTAACAATCTCACAAAAACTAAATTTAATAATATTGCTCTCTAGAACCTCTTTTTTTAATTTTAAGTGACATAAATTTATTGCACTCCTGTTTCTTACGAAGAGCCTCCCGATCTTTTACTTTACTATTTAGTTAGTTTCAGTATAGTATTAAGCTCTCTCTTCCTTTTACTGCTTTTTTTTTTAGAAAAAATATGAATAGCATAAACGAAGAAAATAACAGTACTAAGGATCTCCAACCAGATAATGTATCACTTTCTTCACGCGAGACCCTCACAGTGAACAACAATGATCTGTCAAAAAATGATGAGCGTTTGTATCACATTATGTTTTTGTAAAAAATCAACTAACTGATGATCACGCCAGTAGATGAAAAAGATAATATTGAACAAATTTACGACATAGAAACATTAAGAGGAGATGAAATTGAAAAAGACAATCCATATGGATGGGTAATTGTTGCTAGCACTTTTATTGTACAGATTTTTGGAATTGGCGTTGCGATGGGCTGGTACGTACAATAGAAAAAGTATGTTATTATTTAATATAAGAACTGATCTGATTTCATTTAATATTCTTATCAGGGGTATGATAGCGTTTTTTTTTTTTTAAAAAAATAAAATAAAATATAATGCAATAAAAATAGTCTCAACTGGAGCAAAAAAGATAAAAAATGGAAATAAAATAATTAAATCACAATGCCTAATCAAAAATTTGCTTCTTAGGAGTTATGCAAGATTACTATGAGCAACATTTACCAAATGGAAAGACCCATAGTGTTTCATTTCAACTGGCATTTACAGGAACTATAGCAAACGTGCTAATTAATATTCTAGGGCCGGTATCGCAAATGTTTGTTGACTATGTGTCTCCAAAAAAAGCACTTTTTGTTTCGGTTATATTAACTTCTGCAGGTCTGGTACTAGCAGGATTTAGTACCGAGGTACTAAGTAGATTTCAACTCTATTGTAATATAACAGCACTAATACAGAAATATGTATACTAGATATGGCATTTATATTTAACAGCAGGCGCATTATATGGAATTGGATCATCTATTATGTTTTATGTAAGCTCAAATACCTGAAAATTAAATCAGCTTTGTTTAAACAAATGCCGTTAATTTATAGATTGTGCTAATAGCAGTCCCACAATGGTTCTCGAAGAACCGAGGATTAGCGCTTGGTATTGTTTCTTGTGGGGGGAGCCTTGGTGGGCTTGTAATACCGCTCATAATGGACCCAATTAACACACGTTTAGGTGCTTCATGGTAAAACCCTTAGCAAGTCATGTTCAAACGAAGAAACAAAACATTTTTTAATTTTATTATTTAATAGGTGCTTCAGAATCTTGGGTGCTATTTGTTTTGTCACGGGTTCTTTTTCGTGTTTACTCTTCAAAAATAAACCGCAAGAACCTAAAGATAATAAAAAATCAGCATTATCTCTTGATTTCAGCGTGATAAAAAACTGGAGATTTCTACTTTGGTGCTTCACTGATGTACTTTTAGAGGGTGCTTACATGGTTCCCGCCTATTATTTACCATGTAAGTTCTAGCTTTAGATACATATACCAGCATATATGATATGTTTTATTTATTTTTTTATTCGAAAATAAGCCTATGCTACTTATTGTGGCATGACATCTTCACAGGGTGCAGTAATATTAGCACTTAGCTCAGCATTCAATTCTGTTGGAAGACTAGTGGCTGGGTATGTTCTAGCACGTTATTTATATATATTACGAATAACAAATGTTCTTTTGTTTGTAGATTTCTCGGAGATCGCATAGGTGATATGAATATTATTGTGGTGTACTCTTGGTGTGCTGGTCTAAGCTGTTTGTTCATGTGGACGTTTGCTACCTCGTTTGGCTTTCTTCTGGGATTCTCTGCAGTATTCGGCTTTTTTGGTGGTGCTTTCATTACTTTAGGTAACTTAATTTTTTAAATCAAGTATGATACTTACAACCATGATATACTTAAAGCCCTTCCTTCTTATAGTTCCAACTATTACATTAAATATGACTGGTCCTGAAAAACTGGAGTCCGGCCTTTCTTGGTTTTTGGTTTTTACCGTCTTTTGTATGTTTGGACCTAATCTTGCTGGTGCAATCGAAGGAGCTGTTGGAGAATCTGCACCTTATAGAAGTTATAAACTCTTTTCAGGCATTTGCTACTTAACAGGAGGTCTCTTACTACTTGGACTAAAACTTTCCATTAATAGAAACCTGTTTAAAAAAATATAAAGATACTTTTACTAACGATATTAATACATGTTTATTATTAATTCTATTCAGATGCACTGTGCATATTTAATCTTTTTTTATTATTATTAAAACTTATAATGCAAAACTGTTAAAGTTACTTGTTAATTTTTAGTATTACATGTACAAATTGTATAGTATTTTTTTTATTTAAATTAGAATGCATAAATGCTACTTTAACTGAATGATAGGGTGACAACATTTTCTTTGCTTACTTTTCAATTGACGTATTGATGGAAAGAGATGGAATCAAGGGTGGACCATTTCTACATGACAGGAGGCTCAGCAGGGTCACGAATGCAGGACTTGGTATAGAGTGTATGGATTATATATATCTTATCGAGTTCCGAGATGTACTTATTGAGGTCAGTAAGCGCCATCAGAATAATCATATCATCGATTTCAACCATAGAATAGAGGCCATCATTTAAAAGACATTCAACATAAAAAACAACATGATCACCAATAGCCTGAAAGCCAAGAATAGCCTTCATATCATAATACAGTGGACTCTCGATTTTGGATACAGAAGGGTGGATCAAAATAGGCTTCCAGTTTCCGGAGATGCGTTTAAGCTTTTTTAGAACCAATAAAACCAAGCTATGTGGTAGGGATATTGCTTTCAACTGACATTTACATCAAAAACGGTGTTTCCAAAAAAGCAAAGTTGCTTTAACTCATGCTTGTTTATACTTACAGTGATTTAAGGCAGATGGAGACATTTCCATGGGTAAAGAAGCCTGGTTTGTATTTCATAGAAAGATGAAAGTAAGAAAGAATAAAGAGAGAAAGAAAATAAAAAGTGAAAGGTAAATATTTATCTTCGACAACAATGAACCAGAGCGGAACTATAAATCAAACAATCAAAGTAAAGTGTCTCCTAGTTATCGGGTTTATTATCTAAACTGGCCTGTTTTATAAGGAGTAAATATCATCCATCTATTATAGGTAGTGTTCATTGTATAAAACACAATGTTAATAAATGTACATTGATGAAACGAAGTACATTTTGTGTCCATCAAAATTATTCATACGTCTATAAAGAATACACCCTCAATTTTAAGATCGATGCAGCGAATTAATAATTCCAACTTATATATTCAAATGCTAGTTTGGTCTCATTCAAGTTTGTTAGTATATGAAGAGAAAATAAGAAATGAAATGCATAGCCTCTCCAACGTCCGTATTTTCTGAGAAGTCCCATTTTTATCAGAAAGTACATACCCACTAAAACAATTATCACTGTATAAATAAAAAATATTTTTTATGAAACCATTTGTTATTACTTTCCAAGGATGAGAGAAAGTACAGGAATAATATTCAATTCTACTACTGAAGAAATATGTATAGGGTAACCTTGTTATAATGTTTTCATTAACATACATTTAGAGGGTAAAACATTTAATTTTTAAATCTAAAAAAAAGCCAAAAAAAACAGCCATGAAAAGATGAATAAAAGACAAAGATATTTAAGTCCAATGGTGAGTGGTGTTTCTTTAAAAATGATGTACTCTGCTTAACATTATTTTCCCGATTTCAATACATGTTGACAGTATTTTCCGCTCTCTTTCTTTTCTTTCCTTCTTTCTTTAGGTGAATGAGCATATTTAATGCTGCGCTAGGTACTTTTTCTCTCTTTTTGCTGAGCATCTCAAAGTTAGGATGTATCAATGTATGGCAACTGTACTGTAGAACCCCCCCCTTACACAACTATTTATTTTTGTGAGAGCTTCCAAAAAAAATGATTTGATTGGCTTCGGTTTTACAAGATCGATACCACTCCACGATATCGAGATTCACTTGAAACGACATTATACTCCGGCAGCTACAGCATATCATTTTCAAATTGATTATACTTATTTTTGACAACAGACGAGATTTAGTAGTGCGAATAAAATGAAAGTAATATACAGAGGTTTTATTTTTTTTAAAAAAAATACTATTTTACATAAAGTATTTACAGCTTTTTTGTGATAAAATGAATACACAAGAGCATATTACATCCCAAACTCATAGCTACAAGAATAAGGGTCCGGAGTGCCAGGTACTGATACAGAATAAGTAGACTTTATTGGTGCTTTGAATGGAAGTTGACTGAGAGATAAGGATGATGATGGCAACTTCCGTTTTTTTAGAGTCGACTTGCTTGTTTTTGCCTGACTGTTTTTATAAACGAAATGACGAATATTCTCGATGCAGCTTGTAAGCAACCAGTTCGTAGATTCTAATGTTAATCCTGATATCATCTCAACTGCTAACAAGAAAAGTCGGAGAAATATGAATGAAGATGTAATTGTGCTTGTTATTATCGCCAGGCTAGCTAAGCCGCTTACTACCAGCAAAATAAAGGGCGTTAGGATTGCGCATGAAACTGTTGAAACGACGGAAACCATTATTAGTATTAGTATATAATATAAGAAAGTAGATGATAACAATAATTATGTATATTCTATTAAAGAAAAAAAAAGTTAGGCATTCATTTAACTGCTCAATTTATAAACAAAAAAAGAAGAAACTAAAATAATCACATGCAGGCTATCAAATTCCCGTTGTAACACACACTGCGGGGAACTTACAAGTCACAATAAGGTGAGACAAAAGATTGGCCTGATGATGATAATTCGACACTTAAAGGTAATTTTCGAGGAACCAATGGCAGAATCACAAAAAAAAAA
>VCJI01001710.1:1871-14498 GCA_024139395.1 Backusella morwellensis
AATATATATAGAAGGTATATTATTACTATTTATTATTAAAAGTGATTCTTTTTCGCTTTTCCTTTTGATCTAGTATGTGTTGCCAACCATTGTGTTGGTCCATTATAATGCTTTCCTAACAACAGTCGTCCCTTGAGGGTGATCTGATCATCGTTTGACTCTGACATGGTACGTTGGAGTGTATGAGGGTCCTCGATCATTGCATCTGGATGTTGTTGTTTTTTGGATAATTTTAATCTAATAATAAAGAGGATATGAGTTCATATTCACATATAAAAAGAGACAGGGGAAGACTTACTTTTTCCATCGAGAATGTTTGTTTTTACCGCTTTCCTCATTCTCTCCCCAAATATCTTGTGAATTATTGGATCGAATAGAGATACAATCGGTATCATCTATCTCATCTTTGGATATTTCGGTGATATCGGACTCGATCTTTTTGGGATCTGGCTCGTAAAAGGAGGAGCTTAGGTAGGCAGTCGCTTCGAGTGTTCTTGTGTTGTCACGAGGATGTCGACGAAGTAACTTTTCTTTGAGTAATGCTTTACTGTTATGTAATAGTGCGGCTCTCATAAAATCTAAGAAGAAGAAGAAGAAGAAGAAGAAAAAAGTTTAAATATATAACCACATGCATCATTTCTTTCCTACTAACCTTTTTTGATATTGGACATCAATTCAAACCAGGACCACGTTTCATTACGGAACTCCAATGTAGGCTGTTCAAATGCAAAGTCTCTCAAATCCTCAAGGTTCTTTTCCTTTGGACCCTGATAACTCAAACAATGGCGTGTGCCCGGGATCTTTACCAAAATAAACGCTCGGTTGCTTGAAGCACGCTTTTTCATAACAGAAAGATCGTCCAATGTCTTGATCTTTGATTTTGGATTGCGTTTGCCTTTGGTTTCTAATTCAGGCTCTTCTGTAGTGATGGTATGGGCAGAAGACGTTGACTTGTTATCTGCGATAGGAATATCAGTCTCTATTGGTTTACCCTTGATGGTCTCGGATTTGGATTCCGTCATGGGCACCAGGGTTGCTACTGTGTGTGCCTCTGATATCGAGTCGCTTTCGACAAGCGTACTTGCCAGCATGGACGATCCATTGGCGGGAGTTGACGTCGAAATGACCATCACAGGTGCTTCGGTAACACTCTTTTGCTGTTTTTCTGGTGGAAAGAGATAGTATGCCATCGCCTTTCCGAAACTGTAAGTCATTTGGACACGCATGGGGTGTAGGTTGGTCTCCAAATGCTGGATAACGGGGATACCACCAACGGGTGCCAATGAGACGAAATAACAACGGAGCATTTTATGGCGTGAGAAATCATACGACTTGCGTGAATCATAGTAGGGACCGAGGACATCGACAAACACGGGGTTGGGTGAGGTATTCTTGACACGTAACACATCCACCTCGAGTGTATTGATAGCGGAATGATCCTCCTTGCTCACAAAGATAAAGTTGAGATTGGTGATATTCCATTCACAGAGTGGGGTATCGCTATTGGACAGCATCTCCCACATGAGTTTCTCTGCACTCAGCACAAACTTGAGATTGGTCTTGGGCTCATGATAGTCTTTACGTTGATTGCTCTGCATGAGCTTGATGGCCTCCATGCCCAAATAAAGCTCCTCCTGTGTATCCTGCAACGCCAAGCGTATCGAGCGAAGTTCATCAATGTGCTTTTCATCCAAGAGCTCGATATTCTGGCGATACTGATCTCGTGCATGTATCAGCTGTCTTGATCGATTCTGCAAATCTACAATCTTTTCGGTCGCCTCATGCAAACTGGATCTATCCGCAGCCATCATGATTTCACGCAAACGAGCCAAGCGCTCCTTCTTGGCAGGCTCCTTGTATAACAATAGATCGGTAGCAACCTGATACACTGCATTGTACTGTGTCGAATCCGCAGTCAGTTCGAGTTTAGGGAAATTCAATTGAACCGAATCACACTTGTCCTCAAAGGGATGGATTTGCGAAAACGTCGTCGAGTTTGTTTTGATACGAAGCGGGTTATATTTATCATACTGCATAGTGGCGGCAATGCGACTTCCGATACGTTGAAACTGCGAGGAGCGTTTTACATAGTTGATGAGCATCTCTGGTGGGATCCATGCCAGCCAATGGTCGCTTTCTTTTGCACCATAGTGGTTGTCCAATAGTAGATCCACACTGTCAAACTGCTCCTTTTTGGCAACAAAGAACTGCAAGTTATCCAGACTCACCACCGTTCGATGTTTGACCATTTCTGTTTCTACATCTGTATCCATTTCATCGACAATGTTGAACGCCTTGACTTGGGTGCGCTCGTTGGCCACCAGCACAATATTGTTGGCATCGCAGTCACTTTGCAAACTGATTTGAGGGTTGAGTAGATCGATCAGGTAACTGCTCTTCATGACATAGTTATTGGGGACGCTCTGTTTCTGCACGTGTGGGTTGTTGACATTGTCGCTGCAAGACATATCCACCTGGTTGGCCTGCCCCATGTTTATTTTATTTTCTGCCTCCGTTTCGTTGGGTGCGTAGAGATTGGTATCATGCTCTGCCAGCAGCTTGTTGACAAGGTCTTGCGCCATGCTCGAATTCATGCCACCCTCTTCATCATCAAGCACGAATTGTTGGTGGCTGTGCCCATATTGCTTTTCGGATGCCTCAATCATGTCCCTTAGAAACTTAACAGTTCTTGATGACATGTAGTAAGAGAGGGCACGTCGGTGATCACGTAGATCAAGACCATGATAGACGATATTTCGGATGGAATTGTTCCAGAGAATTTGGGGGTTATGAGCAATGTATCGTACCTTAAAATAGCCCATCAGCTCTTCCCATTCTGCCAAGCGATCCTTGCCAAAGATGGTGGATGAGGAGTAATTTGATTCTGTGGAATGCTTGTGCACCATGTCGGGCATATCTTGGGTCTGAAGCTCCTTCAAGTAGCGTTTGAGCAGGTTTCGCTTTTCAAATAGAATGCGTGTCTTTTCAACAATGGCTTCCGACTAGAAATAAGATGAATTAGTTTATCATTCTCATTGATATAATATATACATGTTTACCTTTTCTTGAAGTGATTTTTCATCTGCTCCTGGTTGTAATCGCTTTGTTTCAATGTTGTGTAAACTTGTTTGATGTTTACGTATTTGAATATCAATATTTCTACTTCTTTCATGCAACAATGTGATTTGCATCTCACGTGTTTCTAAAAAAAAACAGAAAAGACAATTTTAAATTGTGTGTGCAATGGACATCTTCTCTTTTTTTTCTCAACTTACCAACTGCAGTGCCTAGGATACAATCATGCGTATTACGAAGATATTTATATTTCTGTATATCTTCTCGATTCGTCTGCCGGAGATAATAAATGCATGGCGAGAACGCAAATGGCAGCACCTGTACATGCGGTGTGACATGAGGCGTGCTCACATTCAACTCGATAAAATCATCCAAATCAAGCCAATCGGAAGAATCCGAGTCTGTGTTTGACTGATAGTTCAACCCATCCATCATATCCAGGCCATTCTGATCGTAATCCTGATCCACCGACCTACGTGTGCTATCACCTGTCGAGGACGAGCTCGATAGCGTTTCTTCGGATGTTCCATAGTGTGCCGAGATGGCCCTCAAATCAATATCCTTCAACTGGACCTCGGCCTCGTGCATGGGCCAGTTTGCCTTGAGCCGTTTCTGATCCAATTTATAATTGGCCACCTTGATCATCTCTCGGCGCTGATGAATGTCAACACTAAAGCCCTGAACAAAGCCCTTGAGGCCCACCGATTTGCCTAGTTCCTCAACCGATATCTCGTCCGCAAGCACATTCTCATCCTTCATAAAGTAACCAATGGTGAGCGGGTTCACGACCACCTTGTATTTCATGGTGCGCATGTGTCTTCCAAACTTCTGAGTGGGGCGCTTATCTGCTTTGGGGAACAGAGATCCGTCTCGGAGTGGGTAGCTCATGGCACCACCAAACAGGCGAAACCATGTTACGAAATGATCAACAAATCCAGGGCTCAGATGCATCGAATTACCAACCACGTTTTTGCTCTTGATGTTGTCGGCTGTTTCTGAAGAGGTCTTGACGATACTGATGGACAAATGGATATAATCTGATCGAAATCCTCTATAGGCATCATAGTTCTATATTAGACATATGGAGTGTTAATAATCAATTCCCCTCTCTTGATTTAATACCAATATATATATATAATAGAAATTACCTCTATTCCATACTCCTTGACTTTGGTAGGTGTCTTGAACTTGACCTGATAATGCGGTTTAAACACCAGCATCTCACTCTTATGCGCGTTTCTTTCCTCGGGCTCATAATCCTCGTCACATTTCTCACACTCACACATGCGTTCCAGCTGGCACCCAAGGCCCATACGGATACCGCCCGATAACTTGAGTGCAATCTTGACAAAGCGCGACTCGCCGTTTTTGCTGGTTGCGGTTGAATTGAACGACGACGAGGAGGACGAATGATGGATGGGCTGGCTGGGCGCTTCCTCCTCGCCCGGTAACAGACAATGTCCCGTGTAGCCACCACGCACCAAATCGGGCACACCAAACGCATAGTCTTGACTGATGATTTGCATAAACTCGCCCTGCGGGTTATCGTGACCCAGTAACCACACCACGTCCTTGCGCCACACCTTGGCCAGACCGTACCCGCGCTCGCTCATCTCGTAGGGGTCGCGCGAGCCCTTCATCACTATCGCAAGGTCGCCGCCGCCCACAAAGGAGATCTTGACCCTCGTGTGTATGATGAGCCTGATCTTGTCCCAGAAACCAATCTTTGCAGAGGGGTCCACAGGCGGCTTTGTAAAGGAGTCGAGGACACGCATGATGTCTTGGATCGCCGGCTGGTAGGGCACACACCAGCAGATATGTGTCAGGTTTGTACTATGCACGTTTATATTTACAATGGAAAAGAACTTGAGTGGCGTGGCTGTGCGCGCCAGCTGGATATAATAATCATCTACAAGCGACACCTGGATACATCGGGTCGCATCCAAATGGCCCAAATCGTCTGCAAACACATAATCGCCCGACAGAGACCAAGCCCTCTCGCTTGCGGGCACGATGAGGAAGGGCACCGGGTAATCACGGATCTGGGCAAATGTCTCGCCAGAGTCCCAATTGAGATGAAAGGGTATAAGTGTGGAGAGTGGCGTGGAGAGTGGCTGTCCTTTGCCAACGCGATAAATAAAGTCGCGTGTCTCGGCCAGATCAAAGTCGGGCGGTCTAAAGTTGAGCGTGGTTTGGTTGATGGTCAGGTTCAACAGTGGAGGGTATCGGGGAAGCGTCACAATGTCGATATGGAAGAGCTCGGATAAGCCTTGGTTGGCTGTATTGGTGACATGCTCATCCAGGGTGGATGTGTGGCGATAGTATGTGTTGTGCTGTTTTTCGTAAATCGACTGCTCCTTGGAGATGGCTGTGTCGATGTGTCGCTTCCATGACTTTGAGTGGTGCTCTAGTAAGCCTTGCCATGCTTCGTTGACTCTCATGTCGGTTTCTTCTTGACTGGTTGTAGCAGAATCTATATATATAAATATAAAAGATGAGTATATAATCTCTATAATATTTCTCTCTCTTCTTTTACCTGCATCAGAACCTTTTCTGTTTGTACCATTTGTCTCTATAGGTTCCTGCATCAATGTTTGCACCTTGACCTCAAATGCATCCTGAATAGCCATTCGATTCGTCTGCTCTGTCAGGCCCGTCTTCCATATCATCCTAAGTCTTGCCTCAAACGGATCATCCTCAAACTGGAAAGTAAACAGTTCACAAGTGATGCGAACATTGGGTATGAGCATGGGACTGATTTTCTCCACGGGCCCAAAGAACAGGAAGGGCACCTTTTTAACAAGTCTTGCATTGTTTGCCTTGATGGCTTTGATCAAACTCACAGAGTTATCCACTACATGACTGAGCTCGTAACCATACGGGATGCGGAGATACATTTTTGAGAGCGACAGTTGGTTTGTCTTGCATAATACACCGGTTGAGAAATCCACGTCCTTTTCAATCGAGAAGAGCATATTGTCCATCTCCAGAATCTGGTCCCATTGGCTCTTTGTATGAGGTGCGATGCCATAGAGGGTGATGTTGCGAATGGCGGTGGCCGGAAGCTCCCCCCGGTGCTCCACGCCGCTGTTCCATTGCGTTCTCAGCCCATCCATGCGCATATAAAGCTGTGTGTTGTTAGGTAATGATATGTGCATGTCTGCTCGATTGACTTGGAACTCTAGCTTGTGTATAGGATTCTTCTTCTTGCTGCTGGTACTTGGATGCTCCGATTTGGTGGGAAAGCTCTGCTTGATAATCTCCATTGTGGACAGCATTGTCAACAGAATTGCATAGTGGTTAGTGACTGAATAACGAGCACCTATTTTTTTAATAATGACGCTGGGAGAAAGGGCCATCTGTTCTGCTGGATCCAGGTTCAACTCTGCCCGCACATTGATGAGTGAAATCCATGCGAGCACTTCCTTTTCGTCACTTTCATGCCAGTATTTGGAATCCGAGCCTAGTTTAAAGACACGATGAACTGTGATATTTTGGAATGAGCTACGAACCGATCCTAAGGTAGCTGCCTCTGAATGATCCTCTTCCATCGATAAATCTAGGCTGCTCTTGTTACTGCTGCTGCTGCTGTGATGGTTGATGTCGCGACTGGTGCGCTTAGTGACAACAACGTGAGATCCTGTGAATGTGACGGATAGCTGCTCAACAGCCAATATCATACGGACAGTGACATCCTTCTCCGGCGCATTATCAACATAGCCCTCTGGCACAACCCTGCTCCCTTTTGTGCCCTTATCAACACCCTCCAATACAAGACCAATGTTTGTAATGACTGTGTTCATCCGAACCATCGAAATATAATTGAGACTGTGAGACGACGACTTGGGCTTGGATCCCCCCGGTTCCTTTTTGCTGCTCTTGACAATCGAATTCATCCAGTACTCGAGCTGGTTTCGCTTGGTCCTTTTTGATACACTCCAAATGTTGATGACGGGCGACAATACTGCCAATTCCAGGTTGAGATGATGTGCGTCTGGATCCCACATTGCATGTGCCGTCTGTACCTCATCATCGCGGTGAAATGCCACATCCAATAACGTAAATCCAAGGAATTCAATACATCCAATCGATACCAGGTCCTCTCCAATGCTGCTATCCTGCACCATACAGCGTGCCGACACCTTGTAATGCCATTCCACCGATTTCCTCTTTGAGCTGTCTCTGGATGACCCTCTTACCCCTCTCCAACTGCGTCTAAACAGATTCTTCCAGGTGGGCCGTGCCTGGTTTTGCAGCTTCTTGACCGCACTCGAGTCCGCATCATAAACCGTGACGTGATCATCGACAAGCGGTATGCTGGTGGGTTCGGACAGATACCTTGAAATGACCGAGGTGGGCCTGTTCTTTTCAACAGTGTATACGCCAGAAGTATCGATGCGAATGCCTGTGCATTTAATCTCACCCTTTTCTCGCTCGCTTGTTCTCAGTTGAATGCACGGACGCTCAATCAAGACGAATGTCTCGACACGAGGCAAGTCACAGAACTCGGGCAAGACATGCTGTGCTTGTGCTGGCGGCGGTGCTAGCAGTGTGTCCTTTTTCTTACTCTCGACGCCAAGGATGCTCGATACTGTATCCAAATCTGCCAAGTTGAGACTAACTAGAGGATTGATGAGTTTGAGTTTGAGCGAGACGTATTTTTTGTTGGGCAAGAGCTCATCGGTGACAATGGCACTGTTTTCATCGAGAGACTCGGGCAGCGTATCGAGGTCGGTGAGATGGCTGGTTCCAAGCAAGACGGTCTGTGATAGGCCAACCGTCAATTCGGAATCGGGGACTGTCAGCAACTCCATTTCACGTGTAGCTGCATCAAATAAGGATACAGAGAGAGCTCCTAATGAACAGTGCAGCTGATAATTAGGGTCCACCGTCATGTAGTTTTCCGTCATAATGGAAGCTGACGTGTCCTTTATCGTCAAAACACTCTTGCCATGCTGCTGGTGCTGCCCAGTCTCAATCATGATTGTGCCGAGCGATGACTTGATTGAGCGCAGTAATCCAATAATGTGTGCATTTTTGCTGCTGCTCGGCGTCTTTTTGGCAGCTGTCATCTTGTCAGTGTCGGTCGTCTTTCGCGGTAACTTTGTGCTTTTCAGTAAATCGAGTAGAGGCGTCGTCTTGACTTGCAAATGATCGACTCGAGTGTTCACATCGACGTCCTTTAGAGTCACACAGCCTGCGGATAGATGACATGAAATTGCCACCTGGCCACCCATTGGCAGCGACAACATGTTTGATGAAGAATTGAGGCCCGCTAGTGAGATGGGGCCCACTTTGACTGTGATTTCAAAGAACTTTTCCTTAAACAAATGCTCGGCCCGTTTCAACGAGTGACGCTGATGACGAGCGTGCAACGACAAGCGAGTGTTTCTTTTATTGCAGTTCAACAAGGCAGACGAGCCCTTCCGTTCATGTAAAGTCACTGCAGCAAAGAGAACCGAGCTGAATTGAAAGTGCTTGAAATTCAATACGGCGTGCTGCTCGATTTCGAGGTTAAAGTTGTTTATTTCGACATTAACATAATTCGCCAACCCCGCCATTAAGAGCTGGGCAGGAAGTGCCGAAGTGAATTTGACAATGTGCTTGACAACCGATAGCGAATACCACCAGGGGATCTGCTTGAGCGACGAACTCACACGAGAGAGCCGCTTATTGGCCTGCTGTTGCTTCTTCTGCTGTCCAATCGCCGCTAAATCGTGAAGTTGAATATGCACATCTGCAATATAGATTGTGATCCATGGCGCAGGCACCGAAAGACTGGGCGGTCGAATCATGCGCAGCTTGAGCTTGCCGATCTTGACTGACCATTGTGCTGCTTCCGAGGACCGGTGATGATGGTAGTAAATGTTGCTGATCGAAAAGAAGCCAATTCGCCCAAACTGAAAATGAAAGCGTAAAGCGAGGATCCAGCGAAAACACACTCGTGCTAGCCAAAGCACGAGCACAATGAGGATATAATCGTACAGTCTAAGAGACATTGGTCCTGTCTCCTTCTTCTTCTTCTTCTTTCTTTAACACAACTAAAAAGAAACAAGTCTTGCGTGTATGAGACTAGGAAAGGGTAAAAAAAGAGAAAAGAATGTATGAAAAAAAGAGCAGAGAGAAAAGGGACACTTTTTTTTAAAATCAACAAGATTTTGACGGTGATTGAAATTTAATTTGATCACGAGCTTGCATTTCCTTCTTGATACAAGAGGTAATTGAATACAACAATGAAAAACAAGAAGAACAGCATTGCTTTCTGTTGCTGATGCTGTTGAAATACGTACTTTGTACCTTTTTGGATGGAATAGCTTCAGATTATCATACTGCTTTTAATGAAATGGGGCAAGGCTCCACCTCAAAAAACATAAATAAAAAACATTGCTTAAAATGGATTGTCAACATGAAAGCAGGCATGAGGCTTGCTTCCTTGATTGTATTTTGTTTATTAAAGACCGGTGTATTATTATCCTTCTCGTTTATTCATTTTGGAATAGACAAAAAGCGTATTCCGTTAACAGAGTCTCCTTGTTTCGATGTTATTTGTATAATTAGCGTTGAACATGTGTTTCTTTTATGTCGTCTCCTTGGTTACTTTATCATGCGCTTTCCCTATTATTATTATTGTTGTTGTTGTTGTTGTTGTTGTTATTGAGATGGGAACGGGTTGCTCGCTATTTCATGCGAGCCTCATGCTAAAATGGGCGGACAATCGAAAATGATGTAGGGTTTGACAGTCTCGCTTTTTTTCTTTTTTTTCGTAAATATTTTCTTGTCTGATTCAAAAGAGACGGCAATGTCAAAACAGCTGAAATGGATACAACACTTGAGCAAGGCCTGTGACGGTGACGTTGGGCTTGCAAAGAGACAGTTGGTCTGGTTAAAGGAGAAGATAATAAGCGACCGCCAAGCAATAATAGGGAGAAACAAACACAATGGCTTATCACCAAAGGAAGAACTCCAGCTTGAGCAATACATTACTGAAAGAGTTGAGCACAATAAGCCATTGCAATATATACTTGGTGAGAGAGAAAAGGGAATCTTGCTCTGATTTACACTAAGACAAGGCAAAATGGTGAAAATTAGGTACCCAACCCTTTTGCGATCTCGACATTGTCACAAAACCTCCCACTTTGATTCCAAGGTAACCCGCTTTTTATTATTTTCCAAGCCTTATTATTAATTAATAAAAATGAAAAGATGGGAAACAGAAGAATGGACAGACCGATTAATCCAGCTTATAAAGAAAAGAATGACGTCAAAAGAGCGATTGCGGATCCTGGATGTATGCACAGGCTCGGGATGCATTGCGCTCGCACTCGCTGCGCATTTACCCAAAGACTCGAGCGAAATCGTAGGCATGGATATATCAAGCCAGGCCGTCGCCCTTGCCAACCACAACCTGAGCGTGCATTCCAAAAGGCTAAACAATCCTGTCAAGTTTATCCAGCAAAACATCTTTCAATATCACATGCAAAAGCATGAATTTAATCTCATTGTGTCCAACCCACCTTATGTAACCGACGAAGAGTACAAGCATCTCGATCCCGACGTGAAGGACTGGGAAGACCATCGAGCGCTCGTTGCACCAGAGCAAGGTACTCTTGTGCACAAACAAATCATTGAAACTGCAAAGGAGTGTCGCCCATTTGCAGACTTGCCTAAATTGGTCATGGAAATAGGGGGGTCCCATCAGCTTGGGATCCTCTCAGAGGCCTTATCAGAGAATGCGTTTCAACACATAGACTTTTGGAAGGATCTGGCGGGGAAAGATAGAGTAGTGATAGCCTCTTAGTAATAAACAGCATTTCCTTTGTGGTGATTTATCACGCGATACCACACAATATGCTTTTTGGTTCGTTGGAATCGAGTGGCGTGCTTCTCTTCTACAAACGGATAGACCACTTGACCCCTTATTTTACCGTGAGATTTTTTTCTTGTTATTTTTAATAATAACACTCAATCTCTTTCTTGCTCACTAGTGAAAAAAAAAGTAAGCCTTGGTTGTGAAGGTCGGGTTGGCACATGTGCACTCCCCTTTCCCGCCCTTTTTTCTTTGTTTTGTTGATGTCTTTTTTTAATGCATTGTTTTCGAGCAGCCGTTTTCTCCCGGCTTTGCTATACAAATGTGACTCTACCAGAAAGGCAAAAAGTACAAATTGATCTGGAATATTTTATTTATAAAAACACTCTTTTTTTTTGTTCTTTTAATCCTTTACTTCTTCTTCTTCACTCGTTTCTTATAAATAAAACAAATGCCAACCCAACTAGTGACAAGAGGAGTGATTTATTGGTAAACAACGAGTAACGCCAACGAATATAGCATCAACTAAACTAGAGTGAATTAGGTCTGTTCCATTGAGTCTATTTGCTGGTGGCGTCTATGCCTTTTCAAAACTAAAACACAACTCAATGGTGCCTCAGGGACTGCCGCTACAGTATATTCCTTCGGGCGAACAAAAATTTGATAATGAAAACCTGGAAAGAATTCGAGCAGAATGGAGACATCGCAACAACGGTATCGGTTTGAGAGACGTGAGGTAAAGTAAAAATATTCCATCTGCTTCTAGCATAATAATAACTTTATGTAGTCGTAGCGGTGGTGGCGTTTGAATTCACACTCTTTTTTGTATTATCTCAAAAAAAAATCATTTGTATCCATTATTATTAACTTAAAAAAAACAATATGCATAAAAATTGAATAAAGCATACATGTACTTTGTGTGCCGAACTTTTTTTTTAAAACTTTACTCACGTGGTGTTCAACCATTGTACATTCATCTCAGAAACTTTCTGTTACATTGGAGTTTCTATTATAAAACTACATAATCACCAGGTTGTCTTTAAATAATAGAAATAGGATCTCCATTTCATAAAAAGAGGATTACTATTATCATTAGTCGATAGTTACCAAACTAAACGTAGCAAAGAAAAGAAAAAACAGTTGAACAATGATTTTTGGTAAGTAAGTGATACTATCATAACAGGTTAGAGCACTATTACAAATACTTTATTCTTAAATATCTTCCATAAAGGAATTAGTTAAAAATGATAGATGTGGGATAACTATCAAGTCATCAGCATGCAAATAAATAAATAATACTGGGTCTCGGTCAGATTTGGGGTCTTGAAGGAGAATCCATATTTGGAATAGTTGACAGAGCCACTATTGCCTATCATGAAGGTAGCTTTCTGGAGATGAGAGCTTTTTAAGGTGATATCTATATCCATAAACAAATCGCCTAAAAATACCAATTCAACCAGGTTAGGAAAAAAAAAAAGAGATGATGTCTCCAAAAACACTTGGATATGCATGGCATCTGATATTCAATGTTTCAATGGAATTCAAGGAAGTCTTGAATGGCTCAACTATCATACAATTAGTTTCGATAGAGAGATGCTTCAGTGTTGGAGGAAATGAAACGATTCTATAGGTGTTTCCAAGATTTCAAGTGCCTCAAAAGGGTCAGCATCCAAAAGAATCATAGTAAAAATCAAAAATGGGCACAATAAATCAGCTCAGAAAAAAAAAAAAAAGGATTTCAAAAA
>VCJI01001712.1:2060-22274 GCA_024139395.1 Backusella morwellensis
TGATATAATAAAGATCGGGCTGGGTATTCTTATTTTCCAGACTATCGGTAATTCTCTGTCTCTTCATCAAGTGTAAATAGCATTACTTCATCTTCTTTTTGCCCATTTATGCTATATTGTCATTACGGTTAATGATAGGGCAAAACATTTCTTCAATGTCTTTATATTTAAGAAAGAAAAGGAGAATGGACAAAGTAAAAAAATAGATAAAATACACCTCTCTCCTTTTCACATTGACATTTATTATATGGATTTTACTACCATTTATTATTCTAATAAACATGGATGCTGCAAAGTGGACAATAGGATCAAATGTAAAAAAAATATCATATGATAAGTTATCTTCTCCAGTACTGAGCCCATTTATGAACAGTCTCCATAATCTGTGGGAATAAAGCATTGACACTCTCAGATATTAAGCCTTGGAAATAGGCAATAGCAGCCTCTTCAGAAAGATCAAGACGGAATTTCTCTTGGACCTACATTTACATTACATGTAAACTATTAAAAAAGGGGGTACATATCCCTCTTAATCTTCATTTACCTTAATAACTGCTTTATCTGGTTCAATCTTAATATCAGGTATATTAGCATCCACCATCAACGCAAACAAGTTTAGAATCAGATTAGCATTTCTACGCAACGTAGTAAAGGCGGTATAACAGTATTGGCGGAACTTGTTGTAATGAGGCGAGTTGGCGCCACCCATTGCCTCAATCATTTCCTTACAGAGCTTCATAGGTGGTGGGAAGGGCTTGGGGTCTCTTCCGAGGATAAAACCGAAATCAACATGGAAGAGATGTCCATCTGGTGATAACAATAGATTGTCTAAATGTCTATCACCCACACCCAAGAGATACGTGATGACACAGTAACCAGCTAATATATATATAGAAAATAAGTTAAAAGAGAAATGCATATGTCAATCATAAATGGGATGTTACCACAACTACGAATATATGTTTCCATCACCATGGCATCGATACCATAAATGCTATCGGGACCAGAATCAGGATGATGCTCTCTAAAAAAGCTCAAGACATTATTCTGATGGTCATTGAGCACGGCGGCCAACGACTTTGAAGGAATAAACTGCATCAGACCATGCTCTGGGCCCGTTGCAAGCACCTTATAGGGTGTCAATTTCAAATCCAAGTTTTCCTTTAAAAGCAGTTTATCCATTAATAAAATGATCTGAATCACAAGCTGATCTTGTCTCAGGTCATCTCCCGTTTTAAAAATAACTGGGTATTCGCTATTGTCTTGACATTTAAAGGTCAGACGAAGTGGTTGGAGATTACTATTGAAGATGCTGGATTTTTCTGGAAATCCCCTATAAGTAAGATGCATTTTTTGATATCTAAGAGAACTTACCGGGTATAATGCCACATACTTCTTTTGTTGGATCTAAAGGAAGTGGTAATGTGGGGATAGAATGCAATAAACCTTTAGGATCTGCGATCACGGCACGTAATTTATCAATCTAGAGAAAGAATTTTAAAGGCGCAAATCTCACAAAAATAGAATTTGATTTACCTTTTTTGCTCGCACATCTTTTAATGCTCTGATATCTTTCGATACTTTTGATAGGGTCTGAATCAATTCACCTTGCTGTCTTAAAATATCTCGTCGTTGATGTCCATTCTCAACCTATCATTTTTTACAAGTCATTATGCATTAAAAAAAAAGATGGAAACTATTTCTTTCTTTTCTTTTTGCATTGTGCAGCATGAAAAAGACATAAACCTCGGGGTATACAAAAAAAATCACCCTACTTGTTTTATGCCCATACAAAAAGAATCGTTCTATATATAGTTTACCTCTAGAATTGCCTTGAAATAATGAAATGCCACCTTGGCATACATTTTACCAACCACTTTATCTTCACACTCCACCATGATATACCTTTTTTATATTATATAAGTTCTTTCTATTGTGTAAAGTCAATGTGCACAACACTTACCAATGAAAATAATTTCCAAGGGTTGGGTTACTAGTACTACGATCAATCAGGAATTGAACAAGTGAGGAATCATACGAAGTGGGTACTTTTTCATTGATATGTTCGAATTTGAGTGCTTGTACCAATTGCAAGAGATATAATAATAGATCCTAAAAGAGAGAGTGAGACAAAGTTTACAACACTTTTCTTCATTTTACATCATCATCAGCCCGTCTTAATTGGTTCACGGCATAGGATCGAACAGCTCTATTTTCAAACTCTTTTCCTAAAAGTTCCAATGCATCATCCACGTCAATGTCAACCCAAAGTGGTAGGAGATCGACGGCTTGGCGGACTTCGGTTGGGTCGGTCCAAACAACGCATTTGAGAAACTTGGTTAATGCCTGAGGAAAGAAAATGTTGACTTTTTTGTAATTTTTCTGGGCATATTTTGTGCAATAGTTACCCGCTTATCCCTTGTCAAGTAGAATCTGAATTTCCAAACCATATCCTTCTCTTCTGCGGTAAGTGTTTGTGTTGGTGGGTATGACATGATACTCTATATGTGCAAATCGATATAAACACTCTCTTCTTGTCTCTAAATGATTATTCTTACATTCAATTCATCTCTTATCTTTGGGTTGGGTTTAAGATCTCTATCCAAAGGCCCATTTCGATGACTTCTGACCAATCTTCTGTGCTTGGCCTCCACGGGGTTATCACGTTGAAGATCAGGATCCAAAACAACCGAGTAATGAAACGCATCGACCCGTTCAGGCACAGCTGTGGTGCCCGTTATTTCTGCCGCAGTGCCTGAGTGAACCATGGGCTGATTCATGGCAGTGGCGATGGCTGAATTTGTATTGTATGGGACATTGCTTGGGATGTGCTGGATAGAAGAGAATGAAGCGGGGAGTGCGTACTCGAGTTCACCGTACACGACGGGGAAATCGAATTTGGGTAAATCGACATAGAGGGCAAGCTTTGTTGATGTTGTTGAAGCATTCTAAATGATAAGATTGAGCAAAATTTGTATTGTATAATGATTAAAAATAGACTATACTTTGTGTATCTTCTCAATCTGCCTAAATGTCATATTATCCAACCATTCGACGGGTCTAATATCACCGCAATCATATCGTTTGACAAGTTTCTCCAGTTTATTCATGTCATCGTCGGTTCCCTTTATTTTACTGGGTGTTGATGTATTCTGACTTCCATCCGCCTCTACATCGGGCCACAAATGTAACTTTTGCTTACCCTTTCGAAGTGTACTATCGGATATTGGGTTACTTGCTTATCCAATACACATTTATCTAACTAAATATATTTACAATTGCTTTCCAAATAAGCTAAGCGTTGTTCCTCCTATTGGTTTCACTTTTCGAGGGCCAATCGTATCCCAGACTGTTACTGCACATTGAGAAGTCGCAGGAAGATCACAATATCTTATTGGTAGCGTCAACCATTCATTCCAACTATTATATTTGACTGTTTAATCACATCTTGACAACAATATCCATGTGTTATGCCTCACCTCCAGTGATTTTTAAAGGCTTTATAACTTGTTCTTACAGGAACAGTCAGTGGTTTATTGTCTCCGAATAACTGCACCGTAACATAAAGATCGCGTACTCTACAAACAACTACTAAGGCGAGCGCTTCTTTTTATTAATCTCGTTTATAAACTTACTCATCCGTGTTTGGTAAATGACCCTCCAAGGTTGCACTTTTTTACATGTTGTTATTATAATTCATTTCTTTATTTTCTTAAAGGCTTACATTCTTATTGAGACTGGTAATTGAACGTCTTTTGTAAGACAATATGAAAAGTCCATTATGTATTTTATTTACAAATATTTTAAAGCATAAAAAAAAAGAAAAAGAATGAAAAAGAAAAGATAAATCAAGTTTGGGACAATGCCAGGCAAGGTATGAAGTGAGTCAACCAATGAAAATAAGTCACAGAGACCAGTTGGGTCACAAGTTTGAACAATGTGAATCACAAAAAAAAAGACATTTATATGACATAAGAAGAGTGTATCAAGTATACTCTCGAGTTTTATTATTGGTGTTGCTAATGATATCTAATAGGAATGGATGATGCTGAGAAACATCGTCATTGTAACCAATAAGGATTAATGTATGCACTGAATTTGTAAATGACTTGTTCTTGCACTATTTGTTGAAGTGATGTGCATTTTAAAAGGCTTATCTTTAGATTGACTTTTACCTCAGTAACAAACACTAGCAAAAAGAAATGATGAAACTGATTCAATTCAATGTCCAGAAATGTAAAGATTATGAATGACTTGGGATAATTAAAATCTGTTGTTATTTCTATTCTGCTATTTCAAGAATTCTACAAAAATGGCATTTATGTGTGGTGTACAAGTTGAATATTCGTAATATTTATTTACAATAATAATAATAATAATAATAATAATAATAACAATAATACATGCCGTGTGGTTATCCCATCATTATGTAATGCATTATATTACAGATATTTATTTCACTTTTATATTCATGTATTTGAATGCATTCAAATGTATATAAATATACAAATATACAAAAAGAAATATCAAATATACAAAGTGGGATTTTCTTGGAATTCTCAACCCACTTTTAGGTTAAGGATGGATCGAATGTATTCGGAACTTTAAAGTTTATAAAACATATTCCTTTTTTTCCTCCCTTTTTGGTATAAAATTCAGGTCTTGGACTTTTTTTTGTATTTTTTATTTGCTCTTTTCTATTCTCTTCTTTTTCTTCCAACTGTTCTTTTTAGTTAAATTAAGAACAACAATAGAAAATAATAGTATCAAGAATAATAATAAATCATTTTAATTATTGATATTATTTATACATATATTATATATTACATATAAAAAATACTCTTTTTTTTATTTTAATTGTATCAAAATAACCATGTCTGCCGTAGAGTCGCCTACACGCGATGTCGTCTTTGTTCCAGAATCTCATTCCAACAGTAGCAGTTCCTCATCAACAACAGAAGCCAAGCATGAGCAACACCATCACCACCATCACCATCACCATCTGTCAAAAAAGCCGCGAAACTATAAATACTGGTCTGACGACGAAGTCAAAAAGATCTTGAATTGGCTCACTCTCCCTGAAAATGAAGGCAAATTATCAAGGAACAAGGCACAAGCATGCCGCGAAGTGGCCAAGATTTTGTTTGACGGTGATGAATACATGGCCATTTCTGTACGCTCAAAGTTAATGTCTTTGGAAAAGAGTTTTCGAGAAGCAGAGCAACTGCGACTCCAGTTATCGGCTAATTCCAAAGATGAGGTTACAATTAACGGTAATTATTATTATTTACTATGGTAACAAAACAATGACACTAAAAACCGAATTTTATAGATAAAATTAAAGAAATTAATAAATTCCATCAAGAATGTAAACAACTATTTTCAAACCGTACAGATAGCCTGACTCCTCCCCCTTCTCTCAATTCAGTAAATCACGCTTCAACTTCTCCAACTTTACATTCTCCTCCTTTACAGCACTCTGCAATCACACAAACAGTGCCCTATTCACCAAACACAACTAGTTCTAGCTCAATCAAGCCAGCTTCGTTAATATACAAACTCGACTGCGGGTCGTCGTCTTCTCCTCCGCCTCCGTCGTTTAATAACCATAACGATGATTCAAAACTGCCTCATCTCAATGAAGATCGTCTAAGACAACTATCATCCCTTCCTTCACAAATAGCAAGAGACTCTTCGTGGTAAGACATGTATATTATTCATGTATTCAAGTCTAAATCTAAATACCTTTTATTATTATTATTATTATTATTATTATTATGGTTCAACAACAGGTCACTACCACGTGCCCATGTTGATCTGCCACCTGTGGAAGACTTAAATCATGGTGTAACAAAAACAGAGCATCGTCGCTCACCATTAGAGAAATCTTCTGTGAAAATTGCAAGGTACGCTGCCAAACAAGCCTCTTATAGCGCCAGAAAGGCAGAATACGAAGCACTCAAATCAGAATATGAAGGTCAAAAAATGGAATATTCCATTCGACTTGCTGAAATTGAACGAGAGCGTGATAGTCTTGCCATCAAGAAATTAGAGCTTGAATTGGAGCTCGCAAAGGCAAAGGAAGCTGCTCAATCTTGTTGATTCCAAATGATTCCCTCTTTTATAAATATATTGTATTTTGTTTTTTATTATTTCGAGAATATGAATGTTACACTTATTAAACATTGAACCGTTTTGGTGTATCTTTGCATTACCATTTCAATGGAAGTTCTTTTCTCTAAACATGGTCATTACAAACAGTAAAAGATTCGAATTCTATTTGAAACAATCCTTCTTTTTTATTAAAAACCCCAATTAACAAACAAAGCAAATAATTAAAATGTTTGTCCAAGATGAAAAAAGAAAAAAGACATGCGCTTTTTTTTTGATAGGATTATTTGATTTGTTTTCTTTAAAGAAGGTTTAATTGACGAAACTGATGATTTTTTCTTTTTTTTCCCTCATTTTTTTTTACACTGTAAAAACACAAGTTTGAATATAAAAGGATTAATACGGTGGAGTAGAATGAGAAAATGTTCTTTCTTTTTATAAATCATATATATTAAATTTCCATGGGAGAATGTCTCTGCGCGCAATTACCATATAAAATAGCCAACTTGGTACTTGCGTTAGGATATTGATTCGCCTATTAAATTGTCACAATATCCTTGAAATCCGAGAACTTGGGATTTTCAAAAGATTCAAATTTTCCCTTTAAGGATCAGAATTTTACATGTTTCATTTCGATCAGCACTTCAATTACCATGGGCCGGATGATCATCCCTTAAAACCCTCATTTTAATGTTAACAAAAATATAACATGGCAGAAAATGGTTTCACTTTTTGTTTTTTTTTATATAACAAGTCTTTTGACTTTTTGGACAGCAGTTCAATAATAACAGACAGATAAAATCACTAATTGAAAGATGTTCTTATAAGACTCTAAGAATAACTCTCGAATTCAGTTACTATATTTATTCATAAAAAAACTTAGTTTATCATACACCACATAAATTGATGTCCAAATAAGTAAATATATAAATAAATATGTAAAACTACCAAATTACACATGTAAAAGTTTCCCCGAGTGTAATTCCATTTGTAAAAAAAAAGCTAAAAAGGAGAGGATCAGGGTCGAGTTTAAATGCTGAGATGTAATTTAAACCCTGAATCTTTTTTTTCGCTCTCTTTCGCCTTCTCTATTTCCTTTTTTAATCGTCTCGGTTTTAGTGATTAAAATCGAATAAGCGTTTCATTGGTAACGTTACAGTTCACAAATACGAATTAGATTTATATGGAAAGAAGAAAAAAAACCTTTTTTTTTTTTAAATTAAGTAATCAGCTGGAAAAAAAAAATCAAAGTTTATGAACCGTGTTTTTTTTATATATACTCAATGATGACATAGTGTCATTTTTCTGCGCGATAGATTATCGTTCTTTTTAGAAAAAGGAATAGGGATGCTATTCAACCTTCATTTTGGCTTTTTTAATATGCAGATGTACAAAAATAAGATAGTTGTCAAAATATATTAAATTATTTATTCCCCGATCAATCAGGAGAGAGCTTAAGCAGATCCTGCTGAGCCAAATCATACAAAAGAAAACATCTTATAAAACCCAGTCTGCATGCTTTAACCTTTACGATGTTAACAGATGTATAAATAAATCAATCTGCTCACATTGGTCATTGTAGTGTGGGAAAAAAGTTAGCACACAATGACGATCCTTATACAGACACATTGTGATTAGACCTACCATTTAGTTAAAAGGAAATGCCACAGGTCAAACTGACTCACAATACTTATCCAATTAATTAACTTTTGAAGCAAAAATAAAAATAAAAAAATGATTAGCACTAGGTGTGGTGCATGTTCTATCATTGAAAGTCTTAAGTGTATATTGATTTTAAAAGAACCAGTATTGGAGCAAAGTTTTTTTTAAAAAAAAAATGTAATATTTATTATAAGAAATACAAGATATACACTCAAGAATTCAAGATATACATTTGCCAAAGTGACAAATTTCCTGTTTGTGAAACTTTATTTTTCTGTTAAAGCTCTCCCATTGATGTTTGGTTTTTTGGGAACACCCCAAACAAAACTGAGCTCAACAACTTTTCTGATTAAACTTTAATTAAGCTATCATAACAATGGATTAAGAAAATAAGGTCTTGTCCTTTTCCCATTCACCTGCTTATCCCGCTGGTATTTATTTTCCAAGTCCTATTTTTCCAGTCAAGCTCATATGCACAAAGGCTTGTAGAGAGATGGTCTAGAATAAACACATCACCATGTATTTTTAAATTGTTTATTTTGTTTTTTTAAAAAAAAAAGGTTCTCTCCTTGATTAATAACTGGATTCAAAGAAGAAACTTTGAATTTAGCATGATATCATCGACCATTTTAATGCAAAGCATAATTGGATAAAAAAAAGCTCATTTTCCAGATCATCATCAAAACTTCTTTTCAGGTTTTTCCAAATTTCGATTTTCAAACCATGTGGACCATTTTATAAATATTTCCTTTTACTAATTTGTAACTTTGAAAAGCTAAAATGTAACTTTGCCTAATAAAAAAAGCGAAGCTCTTGTTTTTGTTCTTCCAAATTATATCAGTGTGCATAACATTTTAAACAGGAACTTTAATTTTTTTTTTGATATTTTTGATATTTTTGATTTTCAAAGTGAGTTTAAGAAATCTATTAACAGACTCATTCTATTTTGCAATATCTTCCGTATATCATTCTATCGAGAAAAGAAAAATTGATCTTCAAAAGTTATATTCTAGAAGATGTTGGTGAAAATCAACATTGTATATCCATATTAAACATTCTATTTTGTATTAAAGTTATATCATCCATCATTGATTCCTATGCACTCTTCTGCCTCAAAAGTAAATGTTACTAAATAATAATATTGTTTTATCTTGCATGCTAAATATCGGAAATGCTGTAGTTTCATACGATAGGGGAAAAATCAGTAAAAAAATTGAATATGAATAATGTCAGGTTCAATATCTGTTTTTCATGGCTGAAATTTATTCAATTCTTATCCTTGATGTGCTGAGATAAACAATTGGAGCATTATTTTCCTTTCTAAAAAAAGAAAACAAAGTTGTTCGCCGTACCTCTATTATAAAATAGACAACATAACTATAGTATCCAACCTCCCCATCTATTTTACTTTATGACCTCAAACATATCCTTGGCATTCAATCGATATACATTTTTTAAGACTTACTATTACAGGAATATCAAGATCAAGCTGCAGCCGTTACTGATGATTGTAATCATATCGATAAATCTGAAACCTTACTTGGATTTGGAACGGGGATTTTTCAAAGGCTGCATATTTAATCATTTTTGTATCATCAGGTTTTTTTTTTCAAGATAAAATGCCTTCATAAATAAACTTAGCGAAAGAAAAAGACAAACCATTGATTCTTATATGTTTGAATGGAGATTCAGAATGATATGAAGGGAATGAACTCGGTGTGTCTATAGAATGGCTATCACAATTAGAAATGTTACACAATAGAGAGTTTAGGGCACCCACTTTTTCACTTACTTTTTCACATTTAAGCTCTGAAACCACAAGTCACACTGAAAAAGTGAGCTCTTTTTTCAAATCTTTTAAAAAAATTGACTTACTTTTTCACTTCGTTTTGGTCCAATAAAAAGCACTTCTTTCACTTTTATTCCTTAATATGGTAAAAAATAGTCGAAAACTTCAAGTTTTTCTACTTGATTCTTTTGATAATTTTATTTGTAAATCTTGTAATAAACTCAATCACGTGCGAAACTAAGTGATAAACTTAATATTGCCCTAAACTCTCTCTAATATTTAATTAATTATAACATTCATTATATCATATCAATTGGTATTGTGTTAACCTCGGTTTACAAAAACAAAATTAAGCTTATTATTATAAAATATCACCTGTAGTGCATTGATCAGCTTTCCTCCGATTTAATTATAAATTAAAATTAATGCATAATAACTATTGATCCTATCAATGACTGGAATACAAAAAAAGAGAGATAAAAGCTTTACCAAGTCTGGGACTACGTGCAAATCTAAAATCGGGGTGACCACGGTACCATTACCGTATAACTGCACCTTAATTTATTTATTCATACAAACCATTAAGAAAATACGGAACGATTTATATTTTGACATGTCTCCTAGAAAATAACACTAGTAGTTCTTTGAGATTTTCCATTACATCGCCACGATTAAAAAAAATTGAGTGCAGTTTTATGATTGACTTAGAGTGGTTGATATAGAGAATGGGATTTCTGAGCAATGACAAAACAAGTCATGCTGTGGTTTACCTGAGAGCTACCTACATAAATCTGGATACATACGCATCTGGAATTTACTAGTACTTTAGCTTCATTTGAATGTATTTGGATGTGCTGTCAATTCTATAATTACAGCAGTACCTCGATTTTGAAAACTGCATGAAGATTCGAAATAGTGTTTCTTGTTTCCAAAATACATTTCTTGAATTTTATTGTTCAATAGAGTCAATTGAAAAAAGTGGAGCGTATGCTACTGCGGTTCACAAGTTCAAGTACTCTATATGCTCGAAGTATGTTTTGAAAACTAAGTTCATAACTTCAGTGTATGCCTTATACATATGAATGTCTTTGTTTGTAGCGAGTAAAAACTCGTCTCCAATATCAGTTTTGTTTTTTCATAGAGATAGATACTATCATCGGTAGAGCAAATACAGAAGCTTTATCATTCAAAATTCTGGGAAAGATTCAAAAAATCATATGTTTTTTTCTAAGAAAACCATTTCCAAACTTCGGGTTCCATTGTAATAAACTTGCTCCTTTTTATACTTTTATTCAATTGGTTTAAAAGAAATTCCTAAAAGTGATATGGCGGGATAGACACTAGTATTTTATGCAGTTAATCACTTAAAGCTTACTTTAACTGCACTCTAGAAAAAAAAAAGGCACACTAAAAGTTCTTAAATGATAGAAAATCATCACCTCTATTTAAGCAATTTTTATGCTTTTGGATATGGAAATTGAAATAAAAGTGATAAAGATGATGTCCAAAATGGATAGTATTATCTTATTCTTCCATTTTTATTATCGTTCCTTCTGTATGATTCTTTTGGTTCGCCTTGCTCTATTGCTTTGTTTTCCACCGTAGACATTGGCAAAGATAAGAGCGTGTCACCAAAACCATGACAAGCCACGTGACGCGTTTTACTTTTTAAAAACTATTTAGACTTGAATCAAATGTCAAAGTTGGAATACAAGAACTTGTTCTTACTAATTTATTTTAATAAGAAAAAAGAGCCATGCGATGAATAAGAAAGATTAATCAATTCGACAGCTTTCTCTTTCAATATTATTTTGTTTTAGATGAGCTACATATTTTTTATTAAGAAGGAAAAAAAAACGTACCATTTATGGTCCTCTTATTTATAATTGAGTAACATAAAAAAATCTTATCGCTATCTTTAAATGATCTTAATGCATTTCATGCTTTAGACTTGTACGTCTTTTTTGTCCTTTTTTATCATTACTAAAGCATTCTTTTCAAGTGTATTCAAATATAAAAAGTAAGATGAATGAAAGGAAACAACATATAACCTTGGTGTATTATTATGTTGATAACATATGTTATTTGAAAGGCAGATAAAGGAATCAAGTTAAAAAGGTTGTGTTTTGACGGAAGGCTTAGGCAAGGCTTATCGGAAATTATCATGTGATCATCATGAGTCATAGTGTACTTCTTTTCTTTTTTTTTATCCTGATTATTACTAGACTCTATTTTACTGGGTTTTTGTGTATAATCATTAAATACAGCATATATTAGTCAATAGAATATAGTCTTAAAATAGCCATGAAGACAACGATGATATTTATTTTACTACTCATTGTATCATAAGAACGCATATAAAGCACTTTAAAGCTTTCATTATTTTTGTAAGCATCCCCCCTGGTTGTCAAATCATTTTGTGCGTGTGTGTGCTTATTTAATACCCGCATGATAGAAAAGGGTTTTTTTTATGTATTGGTCCCTGGGACGTCTTTTTTTTTTTTAAAAAAATATTTATTCTTTTTATTTTTGTTTTTCTTCTTCCCTTTTTTCTTTCTCCACAAAAAGTCCCTTCACTTTTTCTCTTTCTCTCTCTCTCTCTCTCTGAGCAACCTTTTTTAACCTTTTTTCCCATCAATACATAAAATGTCTCCTCCTATTGCTTCTGGAAATAAGTCTGAATCTGGTACCGCTCGTTTCCTTGGTAGTGCCAGTTCCGGTATCCTTGAATTGCTTATTTTCCACCCTGTTGATACCGTCGCTAAGCGTTTGATGAGTAACCAAAACAAGGTATAGCGGAGATATTTAATCTAAAAGATAATCAGTAATTAACAACTTAATCTTCTTTCTAAAAAAATGAATAGCTTTGGATTTCAGGTCGATCCTTTGCTACCAATAAGGCTGCCGTTGACCAAGTTGTCTTCAAGGTAAATGCATTTGTTTGATAATAACAGGAAAAGATTTGGATGATGGGTGTCAGAATTGGATAAAATTGAACAGGACACCCAAAAAAAAAAATTGGGCTGTTAATGATTAAATACATAAACATTGAAGACTAATTATCCTTTTTTTTTTCTTTATAAATAAATAGGAAGCTGCCAATGCTACCTTCTTGAAGAAATACGCCTCTCTCTTCCCTGGTCTTGGATTTGCTGCAGGTTACAAGGTTGCCCAGAGAGTATATAAGTTCGGTGGTCAGCCCTTTGTTCGTGACTACTTGAACAACCACCATAGAGATTTGTTTGTTGGTACCTTTGGTGAAAAGACTGGTAAGACAATGATGCACGCCACTGCCGGTAGTTTGGTTGGTATTGGTGAGATTGCTTTGCTTCCTTTGGATGTTCTCAAGATCAAGCGTCAAACCAACCCTGAGGCTTTCCGTGGTCGTGGTTTCCTCACCATTGTCAAAGATGAAGGTATGGGTCTTTACCGTGGTGCTGGATGGACTGCTGCTCGTAATGCCCCTGGCTCCTTCGCCCTCTTTGGTGGCTCTGCTTTTGTTAAGGAATACATCTTCCATTTGGAAGATTACAACAAGGCTACTTTCTTCCAAAACTTCTGTTCTTCCATTGGTGGTGCTGTTGCTTCTATCACTGTTGCTGCTCCTTTGGATGTCGTCAAGACTCGTATCCAAAACCGTAACTTCGACAACCCTGAATCTGGTCTCAAGATCATCAAGGATCTTGTCAAGAACGAAGGTTTGGGTGGTTTCTTCAAGGGATTGACTCCCAAGATCTTAGTGGTAATGTACAATATTCATTCGTTGATTGGACAAAAATAGAGGGCTTTATAAAAAAGAAAAATGGAGGCAAAAGAAGGGATGGAGAGAGAAAGAGTTAAAAAGGGATTTGAAATTGAAAGTGTTGAGTGTTGACCTCTAATCTACCTTTTATATTTAAACAGGTTGGCCCCAAGTTGATTTTCAGTTTCACTGTTGCTCAGCAATTGATTCCTGTCTTCCACCGTATGCTTGAAGGAAGCAACTAAATCATTAGGACGATAAAAACTACACACCTATAAACCAGCAAAAAGACATTTCATTTTTTAAAACGGTACTAAATACACCCTTGTTCTTATTTACCACCATTTCACCTATTCGCACACTACAATCACTCTTCTATTATTTTTTATCCAATTAAATTTCTTAGAATTTAAAATGTACACAAGACTTATAAAAAAATAAATAAATAAAAAAATCTTGTATAGTTTATTTAATATCATACTTCTCTTATTATCGTGTTTATTATGTATATATCTACATGTTAGTAATGATGCTTTATAGACCAAAGTCTTGATAAAAATATTCATCAGTTCAACCTTGATTATAGAGAGGAGCTTTAATAACCTCTAATGGAGCCCATTCTTTATTAGGCATTTCGAATTAACGTAGTTAAAGGTTCACAACATAAATTCAATAATTGGAACGTTATATGAATATATATACAATCGGTACGGTAAGGCAAAATAATAACCTTAAAATAACTTTATTTTAGTATTGTTATCGAGTATATCCCAGTTACTGGATTGGTTTTTGTGCTATTTCATGGAGTTTTTTATCGTGTTTACATAATGATGGATATATTACGCAATGGGGTTTGTAAAACGCATTTATATTACTCGAAATCAAACCTTTAAAAATTGCTTCCTGTGGTATATTTAATCGTTTACTCTTCTCATAGTCTTGTTCAGGCATCCGTCACTCTTTCTCAGGTTGAATAAAAGAAAGAAGCTCACAGATAACTTTAAACAAATATTTAAATTTGTATTAACCAAGAGCTACCATCTGATGACAATAATAAATTTTATTGCTAAAGAATAAAGAATTTCCGGGATAAAAACTTTTTTTTTCTTCATTGTCTTTCATTCCAAGTGGAAATTCATAACTAATTACATTTTCAAGCATCACTCTGTATGAAATAGTTATAAAACAACTATTCCGACTTTAACCTAATAAGGTGCATGTTCTCTTACATTCATCTTTAAACGAGTGAAAATCTTTCAAAAATAAAGACAAATGGCAAAGAATATATATTGCGGAAAGCGTTTTATACGTTACTTAACTCAATGGATCAAAATAACTAGACATATATCTATTAAAGCACATCTTTATGAACTAATCTTTACGTCTACTAAAAATGTACTCAAACTGATCAAGTTCCAGATCCAACAGTTGAGAAGGGATACATTAAAATCCAAGTCAAAAACATGTTTGAAAAAAAAAAGTTTTATGGGAATGATCTGATTATTGCTTTCTTCAAGTGCTTTACCTCGTTTTGATGAGTATAAATATACCTAAAATACATGCTGCTCCATTTTTGTTGAGAATTATTAGTGAACACTGTGATCTGGCTGTATTCTGAATAGTTTGAATAAAAGGTATAATTCTGAAACTGAAAAACATTTTTAAAAGAGTATCTTTTTATTATTTCGGGCTCGTTATAAATGGGCTTAATTGTTTTGTGTAAATACCTTTTTATTGATTTTAGTATATTGTATTAATTGAAAACAGGAAACGTTTCCGATTTGGCGGATCCATTAAAAGTTAATTAAAAAGCAAAAAAGAGGTGGAATAGATTATAACGGAGAAGTAAAAGCTATTCCCCATTTTTTTGAGGTGTGTATCAATGATAATTTAGACTTTAATATAATATATATATTAACTATTAAAATGACTATTATCACTATAGAACCCGACTTTTTTTGGACTCATCATATTAATATCAGTTATTAATTTTTTATGATACACAAAAGAATATTCTATACGATTTACACGATCTATATGATTTACAAGATTCAGATTAATCTAGATCTAACAGAGCTATTTAAACTCTTTTGTATATTTTTGTTGTCCCACTGTCTCTGTTTAGGTATATTTCTTTCTTATAACATGATGTGTATAATAAACAGGGTCCGTTTTTTTTTAAGAAGTCATGACTAATTGATAAATTCTACTTTTTAGTACAGAAAGCGACTTTTAGAAAAACAGTAGAATATCGATTTTTGCTTGTGTCAATTTCGACATCTTCGATTTATGCGGAATTTAAATATGGTTTTGTTCCTGTTTTCCCCTTTTTTTAAATTAAATATAACCAGAAAAAAAAATAAGCCTTTCTATTTTTTATGAAAAAAAAGAAAGGAAATTTATTTTTCTTTTATATTCAAGTATTTACCATAAAGTGATTATAAAAGCATTAGTTGTCGTAGTAACCCCCTCCCCTCGTACGGCTTTTCATGGCGTTTATTTTGTTGTAGTAGTATTTTATGGAAAAAAGGCGTTTTAGCATTAGGGAAATATCATGACGCCACTTTGTCAGAATATTCCATAGAGAACAGAGTTAAAATAAATTAAAGTTTTTAGCATCATTTTTTTTGAAACGGTTAAACACTGTTACATAAGAAAACGCGAAATTAAAGGTCGCTTGGGGGGGCGAGGAGACACAGAGGTAGGACATCATTCCTTCGCGTCATAATAACAATGCGTATTCTATTTGGAACTAAAAGAAAACAATAACCAATAAAAAACCGTATACTGTAACCAAAAATGCATTTCGATGGTAATGGTGATTCGTAAACGTCATTTTTGTAGAACAGGAATTATAAATAAATACGTAGTTAGACCATGTGTAACGCGTTCTATCGTTTTTATTGGTACACTCTGCATATTCGTACTGCAATTTCCATTCTTTTTCGGCCGAACCATACCGGAAATTATGTCACTAAGCATCTTGGTGTAAGTAAGATTTTCTACTCACTATTTTCTGAAAACACGCAGGACCTTTTTTTTGAAGCTAAAACCCATTCAACTGTACCATGCTCGCCACACGGTGTAAGTATAGTTAGTTGAAATATAACACCCATACTTGATATAGTTTTCAAATATTTTCATTTGTTCAAGCCGCACATATACCATGCTATTATTTGAGTTGAGTCAGGCACATTTCGTTCCTCGAACTAAAAAAAAGTGCTGCTAAGAAAAGTAGAATGCATTAATAGTAGTGGTAGTAGAAAAAAAAAGTATATGTAAAACAAAAAAAAATAACAAGTTGAAATGCGAGAGAGAGAGAGGAAGGGAGGGAAGGAACAAAGCAAAGCAAAGAAAAGGAAGACAGAAAAAAAACAGCACTCTTTTATAGTTTTTTGAAGTCAAATTTAGCCACAATAGAACTACGGTCTAGAATACGAAAGCAAGTAAAGGAGAGACTTCAAGAAATACACAGTTCTATGATGTTATTCGAACAAAGTTTTAATTTCTTAAAAAAGGTCAAAATATTAAAAAAACAAAAAATAAGCACAAACACACAAAATCCTGTTATTTCCATATTTAGAATTATAATACATGTTACTCTATTACATCTTCTAGATGAAATGCTATATTAAAAAAGATGTATCCGAACTGACTTTCCTTCATACTACAATTAGAATGAAAAACGCAAAAAGTTAAAAAAAGAACTGCTATTGAGCGTAACTAATACTAGCCACGTGTAGCGATAAACACGTAAGCATCTTAAAAAACACAAACATCTTGATATCTGGTACGGTGATACAAAAAATCATCTGTTACACTTGGGGGGTCAAGGGGAAGCGTTGTGGAGCGGACTTTTTTTGGAAAGTAACTCGCTTGCTACATTTGGTTATATCCGCTTTCGGACGGCCGAAAAAGTATGCTCTATTACACTTTCTCTAATAGTGCCGCGCGGTGTACGTATTTGTAAATAACAAAAAAAAAAATTAATTTAACAATAATTATTTATCGTACACCATAATCATCAAACTAAATCATATATTCACTACTGATTACTATTAAATGCTAAAATAATGATCTATTTATCGTAATCGCTATAAATATGACCAATAATAATAATAATAATAATAATGACAAAAGAAAAGATGCAAGAGTTTTTTATGTTTTACAAACTGGATCAATATTACCAAGTTTTTGGAAACTTGTACCTGAAGTTTAAAAATAAATAGAACAACTGTTTCCAAGATCAGTATGGAAATAACTCTTAGCGCAGTTTTGTTATTCGATGATGTTATGCATATTCATTGTATCTAAAAGCATGCTGCTATATTTATATTTAGACCATTATTGTATACCATTGACAAGAACAAAAGTTATTTTTCTCTAACCCAGCAGTATCATTTAATTTAAAAAAATAATGTAAATCGTAGCAAAATAGGTTACAAAAACGAGCAATTTTTTTTTACAAAATAAATTAAAAATGTAATGTAAGAAAAACAAAAATGGTGTCAAACCAATCACTATTTTTGTTTATGGTTAAAGAGTGAACGCCACTTCTTAAAGAGGGAATGGCGATATCCTTCGCTTTCATGCTTTATGTTACTATCTCGTTTTTTTTTAGTCTATAAATAATCGCCTTTCGCTTAAATATTTTGTTCGTTTGTTATATTCTTGGCTTAGTGTCACCATTATACCATGACAGATAGGCAGTTTATAACAAGTAGAATCTTTAAATCTCATCACGGACTGAGTCGAATTCAGATAAAAGGTATTTATTGGTGTTTTTTTTTCTTCTGATGCATTAGCATATGCAAATAAACGCCTGAAATCAATTCCAATTCGTTGATCTTAATGGAGCTTATGCATAACCAGCCATTTTTTTTATTACAAAAATAAACTTTCATTTATGACGTAATTTTATATCTCAGTCATTTCATTTCATTATACTCGAAAAAGGCACCTTAATTTTATTTCTCTTGAAAAGAAAAACGACGCGTTTTATGCCAAGGAACACTAAAATAAAAAAAGCAGAAACCGGAAAAGAACCCGGGATATTCAATTATGAAAAAAAAATAGGTTTAACTTATCCACAAAACGTGGTTTGTGTTTATGTATGCGACATTGAAAAAAACACAAAAAAAAACAAATAAAGCATGGTCACAAGTTAAAAATAGAATGTTACACATAATAGATACGTTTTTGTTGTACCTGATAATATCCTTCAGGCGCACGGCCATCTGCTCTGTAAATGAAGTTTTATTCTATTGCTTCCCGATTGTTCCGAATATTTGAAATAAAGACAGAGAGGGTTAAAAAAAAGTAGGCAACAGAAAGAGAATGCTACTTGACAATGGTAATACCAATATAATCAATAAAAATACATAATTGCTAAAATAGATGATAGTAAATGGTAAAGGCGGTATCACAGCAAACAAGAAAAACAAATTATAAAAACATATAAATATTATTCTATTTACTTATTTATTATTTTTTTTGAAGGGTATGCTAAAAACGATTTAAAAAGTCTATTTACTGAGCTAGAGAAGAGAGAGACACATACTGTTTTTTTTTCGTTACATGGGGGGTGCGTTAGTGATGCTCCAATCAAAATCTAGTATTTCGCCCCTATTTAGTCATGTCGCTATGGTTCCACAAAACAAAAAACAAAGATATATAAACACATAAATTATTTTGATTTCCTCAAACATTACTTTCACAAAAAAAAAGTGTATCCAAATATATATATACATATATATCTATTACTATCTAAATTATTTTACATTCTATCTCTACTTTTATCTCCATATACTTTATCTTTTATAAATATGAAAAACACAACTTCTTCCTCTTCAGTGATCAGAAAGAAGCCCCTTAAATGGGCTGCTCAAAAGGAACCTCATACTTCAAATAAAAACAAATCCGGTCGTGTTTCAAAGCGTACTTCAACAAATTCGCGTCATACAACCTCATCACCTGTTAAAATATTGACAGCCGCAGCAACAGAAACACTAGCAACAATTCAGCACTCACCAAAGCAAAACAATAAAGGTCCCATCTCCCCATCAAGGGAAGTCGAGAAACTCCACAGCGACCTTGAATTTGCCAGAGACAACCTTGCTACCATTCTTGTTCATTTTGAAAGTTTACACCATGCTTATACAAGATGCAAACCCGAATTGGAGGAATCAAAAGGTGCGACTCGTTTAGGCGAGAAGGAAAAGGAGCTTTTGACAGCCTATGACGACTTGGGTCTCCAGGTTACTCATCTTGAACGCAAAATTACTAAATTGGAAAAGCGCATCTCAGAAGTAAAAGAATCTTCAGAATATATCAACGAACAAAAAGCACTACAAAAACAACAACAAAAACAATACGAAAAACAACAACAACAATCATCAAACATATCAACAACTACAACATTATCTCCACCTTTATCCGTTTATGAAGAAAGTGATTTGATGTTCATGTCTTCTCCTTGCACATCCACCGATTCATTGGCATCTGATAACTATCTGGTCTCTTACTCAAGAAACGATTATTATCACTACAATTATACAAATGAATGGGCAAAGAAGCAAGGACAGTGTCAGTTCCAAGTTCAGCAGGTTGAGCAGCAATACGAACCACAGTATCAGTGCCAGGAGCAGCAAATACAAGTACCTTCGCAATTACACATGATGGAGAATACTCAATACTGTTATCCTCATCAACAATATGAAACAATTTACCCTCCTTCTATTGCAATGAACTATTTCGGCGCACCAGAAGAACAGGTCTACTACTATGATAAAACAGCAACACCACCATATGACGTGAGCTTACCTGACATGTATACCACTTATCCTATCTATGATTCATATTAAAAATATTATATCCTTCACAAAAAAAAAAAACTACACTCCTTTCTTTC
>VCJI01001715.1:6126-18783 GCA_024139395.1 Backusella morwellensis
TGGTGATACACAGACCTTCTGAATGATTGCAATGCCAAAGGAAATAAACTCTCTGCTGACTATCAAAATGAAAACTTTATTCTGAGTTTTATTTTTTATTTTTTTTGCTTTTTTATTTCTCTCTCTCTCTTTTTTTTCCTTTTTTCCTTTAACCTTTCTCTTTTTTTCTCATCCTTTCTATATAAAGGCTTGGCGTTCATATCTTTAAAAGATGGATGAAAGTATAAAAAAACTCAAGAAAAAAAATACAATCTCAAGAAAGCGAGATCGACTCTGGAAGTTTATATTTCCACAAGATAGCAAGGAAACCATTGGAAGTGAACAGCAATCCAAGATTGACAGTCTATCCAAGTTTGCACAGCAAAATATCTCGGTTGTTGTTGATGAAAGCATCTTCCAGACGGCTCTCGAGAGAAATGACTGGGACCTCAAAAAGGCCATGGTGGATCTGCTGGATTTTGAAGAGGCCACGCATGGTATTTTGATCGAACCACCAAGCCCACATGCCACCTTGATGGGCTCCGAAAATGATGGCGGCACCTCATGCTATATCGACTCGCTTTTGTTTGCCATGTTTATCTCCATCACAGCATTCGATCCTTTGCTCACCTATGATATTCCCTCAGAGGAGGATGAGGATAACAATGCAAAGATTCAATTACAAAACCTGGTGAGGCTGTTTGTGAACAAGATGAGAAAAGGTGGGTTGATCAAGGCCGATTTCGTTCATTGGCTTCGACAGATCTTGCAGGAGGCGCATTGGACGGGTCAGGACAGTCAGGGTAACTGGTCTCAGGAAGATGCTTCAGAGCTGTTTATGTTTCTTACAGAGGCCTTTGATTTGCCTTACTTGCCTGTAAGTTTTTCTTTTTCTTTTTGTGGGATTTGGATAAATGGGAAGGCTTCGGATCTTTTAGTTCAAAAAGGGTATTTTTTTTCTTTGTTTTAGTCACAGTTATTAGGTGTAAAAGGATTTGTGCCTATAATGTGTACAAGGACGTTCATGTACTTATGTTGATGAATGACAAAATTAGTTTCAAATTAGATTATTCCATGGCGCTAATCAAGACTCGGATGATGATCGCTTAATGACAGATCGAGTATTGGCACTGTCTATACCTCAGCAAAGCTCCAGCAAGATTAAACTGGAAGACATTTTGTTGGATTATTTCTACAACAATGTGATCACGGGTGTTAAACGTCAGGTGGAAAGAAGAATGTCTTTGGTTAGATCCAACTCCAAAACAACCAACACCATTGATCCTGAAAAGAAGCAGCCTATCTCAGTCCCAGAGGCTGCGGAAGAAGAGGTAACAGCATGGCAAGTGTTGGAACTTATACCGTTCTATAGTGCAATAAACGAGCAAGGAGAGTCCATTCAAACACAGTCCGACGCCTCATTTCCAGACACACATATTATTTTGCCTATTGTGCTGAAGCGTTATCAATACGATCATGCTGGTGGTTCCACTAAATTATCTCGAAGAGTAGAGATTCCTTCAACAATTGACTTTAACAGATTTGTCAATCAGAATTTCGATGATCCAACTTGTCCAACTTGCGGTCAGATGATTGATTGGACACTTCATTTCAAGAGTGCGGTTTGTCACAAGGGCAGTTCTCCATTCTCCGGGCATTACATTGCGTATTCTAGAGTACCTGTGGATGAAGATGAATATGTTTGGTTAAAATTAGGTGGGTTGGCTCCAGGTACAAACAAGAGAACGATAAGCTAATATGGCATCTATTAGACGATATGGATAAAGAGCACCGTGTTACTCGCATCAAAGAAAAGAATGCCTCTTCCATTTATAACGATTTGGCCGAAAATGGATACATTTTGCTATATGAATTGGATAAAACATGTAGTCATGCGCCAAAAGAAAAAACAAATAATGATGGAAAGAAAAAACATGGTCATCACCATCAGCATCGATATCGCCTGAAGGAATCCTGTAATATTATGTAGAATATATTTGTATATTCATCAACAAGTGTATAAATATATAGTAGATTATTATTATTATTATTATTATTGTATTATTTTTTTAAAAATGAGTGATTGGATACACTTCTGTGAACCGATGTCTTAAAAAGGGTGCCAAGAACAATCGACCCGTCAATGTCATGAAGCTTAAATGTGCGACAACACAAGCAGCACGCTTCCAACCAGTAACTGGCGGTGCTTGGTGTTTCTTGGCGGATGACTTGAAATATCTTGCTTGTATAAAGCACGCCAATCCTTGCATTGCGAAGAAGCAAAGATTTTCCAGTGTGACTTTGCGACAAACACTCCAAATGATCAATTCATGGAACACGCCACTCACGACAAATGTCATTAGGCCTCGTGCTTCATTCGAAGCTTGCTTTGTTCTATTGCCTATGAATACAACACTGTGAAGTAAATTTCGCACTGTTCGGTTCCATCGATTGCTAAGGATGGACCTGTTAGAAATGCATATATGAGTTATTTTTTACTGCGATTACCTCCAAAAATCAATTGGACTATACAAAACAAAAGCATCAATGCTTGAAATCATAAATATATATATATATACATTTTTACTAAATTACCTTGTTGCCAGAAGAGGAGAGTCAAACATGTCAATCATACACCAGCCAGTGATGGCCTGAGCCAACCCCGCCATGATATCCACACCTCCCAACACCAGATAAGCCTTTAATCCAAACAAAAAAGTCCAGCCCAGGCTTTGTGCGCTGAGCCACGGATATTGTAACATGAGATCCGGCATTTCCGGGAGCAGCGGCTCCACGCCAAGCAAAAGCACAGCCAGCTTTGTCAGACCACGCACAACCTTGAGTATCCCCCGAGCGCGAGGCTCGCTGGACGGTGTGCGGTCCACCACTGTTTCATACAAAGCCCGGACCCAGTCCGTCAGCGAAAATTGCTCAGTGGGCAAGTAGGCGCTGTAGGTTGCTAGGAACCAGGGCACAGCAGCGAAAGCCACGTTATTGGGCGAGAAGGGTGAGATGACGGCTAATGGCACCACGGAATGAAGGACGGTCATGGCGGTGGCAAGCTGCTGTTTGCTGACGCCCAGTGTCTTTTGGTGCCTCAGTAAAACATAGTCGATGCCCAGCATGCAGGCATAGAAACCGGTGAGTTTTGCTGTCGGTACCACAATGGGATTTGGCAGTGGAGCATTGCTGATTGGCAAGGAAAGGATGGCCATTATACTCTTTGTACAAAAGTGCAGCAAAAGAGTGGACATATATTAAAATGTTTTTCCGGGTTCAAGTGACTTTTTGCTCCTCCCTTCGCAGTTATAAAATAAGCAACATGCCTGATTTCACCAAATTCATTTTTAAACCGTTTTTTAGTTATTATTCCTTTTTCTTTCCTTTTTCTCTCATATAAATGTTTGTAGACTACTCAAAACCTCCTTTTTTTGATGTTGTGCTTCCACAGGCTATTATCGTACCAAAGCTTGCTCTTTTAGTCTTTTATGCCACTTTGCTTTTTATTGACTTTGTGTTACTAAAACAAAGAAACACACTACAGGTGGTGACATCTCGCCAATTGCTTGTTGCAATGTCGGTTACTCATGCCATTATTCCGCTTGTCATCACCAGCAGCAGTCCACCTTTAAACCTGCTCTACGCAGCAGCGCCGTGGTTCCTTCTTTCGCACACCGCCCACATGCCCGTCGAGGACCTCACGTTTTGGACATGGATCGAAAGCCTATTCAACATCACAATGGATAAAAAGTTGTCTAAGGAGGGTGATCACCCGCTCAAGGTAAGGCTGGATGGTGTTGCAAAGATATGCTTGGGCCTGGCAAAGCTCTGCTTCATGTATGGTGTGATCGATCGGACTTTGCCTCGCAGGACAGAGATTGCGCTGGAGCATCCGTGGTTCAGTCTCACGAGTATGGTTTATACGTTGCTTTATGGCATCAAGGCATATCTTATGCTGGGCATTGTTGATATTTTTATGGGGACAGAGCAGGCTGTGACGGGCTGGAGGATGATTTATCTTTTCAATTCGCCCATTATATCTTACAGGTAAAGTAACGGACATGTAAAAAGGCTGATATTTGTTTGCTTAACCTTTTCCAAACTAGTCCAAGGGATTTTTGGAGTAGACGTTGGAATAAAATTGTTCGCAACCTGCTTCATGAACAAGTTTTTACACGCAAATCCAGTAATGTTGTAAAGGACAAACCCAGCAAGTTAAAAACAAAGAATAGCCAAGGATTTTGGTCAACACGTGAAGGAAGAGGCTTACTCTCTTTCATTGTCAGTGGTATCTTCCATGAACTGATCATCATGTCCTGTTGTCGTAGAATGACGTTTGAAAACCTGGCGTATTTCACTTCACAAGGAGTGGCTGTTTTAGTTGAGATCAAGCTGCGTCAAGGTGCTCTGAAGCAGGAGCCAACGGGAACCACTCGCATCTACCTTATTCTCACACAGTTGTTATTTATGATGTCAACGGGTCGTCTGTTTACAGGACCCTTTTTGCGTTACCAATTTTTAGAGGAAAACGGCGTATAAATATAGACATTCATGCTTAAAATAAATTGCTTTAGACTGATCACATGTATATTCATGTTGGGTAATGCTTTGTTTATTTATGCTTAAATAAAAAGAGAGAGGGAGAGGGAGGGAAAAAGTGTAATGATGAACTAATCGAGACGTGCATGGAAAGCGTAAACAGACTTGGCTGCCCAGACACCATCCTTTTGCAATAGCACAGCACTGCGCCAATCGGGCTTGTTTGGAGAATCAGGGTTACGGCTTGCCTCGAGACAGAAGCCAGCGCTGGGTCCAATAGGTACACCTTGCTGCTTCTCCTTTGCCTTCAAAGTATCAGAGATCCAACCACCAGTGTAGAACTGGAATGCAGGCTCAGTGGTGGAGAAGTCGAGCTCGATACCGGTCTCTGGAGCGTAAACGGAAACAGCCTTTCTCAAGGGCAAAGCAGACGTATCGGTTTGGTAATTGTTGTGAATGACATAAGGGTGATCATAACCACGTGTACCCTGTAAATTCTCCATACGTGTTCCAATGGCTGCACCGGCATTTTCGCCACTAAAATTCATCCATGGCGCTTCAGACCAGCTGAGGACTTTTCCAGTAGGCAAGCAGTCGCCGTCGCATTCCAACACTGCCTTCACCTCATCTGTCATGGTAACGCGGTGGTCCAAAACATTGGGGGTGATGGAGACACCTGTAAGATTAAAGTACGAGTGGTTGGTAATGTTTACCACGGTATCTTTATCAGTGGTAGCATGGTACTCGATGGTGAGCTCATCCTTGTCTGTAACAGTGTAGGTGGTAGAGACCTTGAGGGTACCAGGATAGCCTTGATCATCATCAGGTGACACCAAATCCAAGCGGATTGAAGCAGGCTCCTCTGATAAAATGGTAACATCCCATACGCGTTTATCAAATCCTTCTTTACCTCCATGAAGCGCGTTGGGTCCATTATTTACCAAGAGAGAGTATTCTTTTCCATCAACGGTGAATTTACCGTTACCAATACTATTGTACGCAAGTCAATGAAAAATCCCATCTATTACACGTACACCCACTTACCGATTAGCAAAACGACCAACTACAGCACCGAAATAAGGATTTTCAGGATTCTTATAGTCCTCATAATTGTCAAAACCAAGTGCTACATCACGAACAGTACCAGTTTTATCGGGTGTCAAAATATGAGTGATGGTTGCACCATAGTTGAGGATCATAACAGCCAAGGTCTTGTTCTTATTGAACAATGTGTATTGATCAATACCAGGGGCAACGTTGATTTTAGAAACTGACATTGTGTTGATGAAATATAATAGAAAATGAAACGAAAAGAACAAGTAAAACAATATTCACTTTTTATTTTTTTACATTTTATAATAAAACAGAAAGTTTCTTTTTTTTTTATAGTTTGAGATCCCGAACTTTCCAGCATGAAATGCTAAACCCACATTTTTCTCTTTTATAGCAAGCTTGTCACTGAAAAAGTCGGTATAAAACTTTAAGTTTTTTTGGGTAATATTTCATTGTACACATCAATCAAAGTAATTACTAATTGAATAAAATGTAATGATATATACAAGAAATATGTATAGCCCGAGGCCGGTTTTTATTTTTATTTTATTTGCTCTGTAAAACTAATAAACATTATACGTCACACATCTAAAACTTGATTTTAATCCAATAAATACCGTGTCGTTCCAAGACAGCTTACTTGAGCATTTCCATGTTAAAAGAACAAAAAGAAAACTTATGCTCATACATCCCGATTTCTGGTTATTTTCAAGAGCTGTTTTGTTAAAAAGTAAACCAATTCAAATAAAGAATGAGATTTGGCCCAGTGAATCCAAGATAAACAAGTGAATGATTGCTCCGGATTGCCCAACTTAAAAAAGTGGCGTTGATTATCCAAAATGTGCGTCAAACTATTGTTTTGAGTCGAATCAAAAGTCTTTTTTTTTAATAAAAAAAAACAAATGAACAGATTTTTTCCTCACTTTCAATGCGAGGCATTGTCATTGTGTCAAAACGTTATAGGTGAAAAGGGAAAAGATAAAAAAAAGAAAAAAACCAACCTTTTTACAAAGGACATTCCCTATTCACATGTCATTCTCTTTATATCAGAGTTTTCATTCAATGTGAGAGTCAAGTCACTCACAATATCTGTACACATAGTTCTTTTTTCATTTAAAAAGTTGTATTTTTTTTTGGGATCTACTGTGAAAATATATCAAGTGATGTCAAATTTTATCATAGTCTTATCGTTCACACAGTACCAAATCCTTGGCTGAATGTATCCATTTCTCTTTTTCTTTATATATATATATATAAACAATCAATTAAAAAAAAACCCCCCATCCTAAGCGCATGAAGCGATGAGTAAAGACCTCATGCAGGTGTTATAACCAAATAAATTGAGAAACAAAAAGCCCTGTAATAAGTGTGTGCTTGTGACGTTATATTCAACAACAAAAGTCTGAAACACATGCTATTTTCTTCCATAATTTGACATTGAACTTTAATTTTTTGCTTTTTCTTTTTGCTAAATTAATTATATGAAAGTCATCATATCAGCTATCGCCGGAGCCGCTCTGTCGGCACTTACAATCGACAATGTTTGGCAAGCACTTGAACCATGGGCAAAGCAAATAATATCAGCTTGTGCCGGAAGCGATCATGTTAGAACGGTTTTTACTGGGCAGCCTGTTGTGGACAATGTATTGTGCATGAGTGTTGCCTATTACCAACATATACTCCATGATTTACTAGGTAAACCCTTTCAGCGCCTGATGATGGGGTCGTATGCAACAGTCATGACCATCATGGCAATCGAGAGCTCACGTCGAAAAACACAATCATCTTTACTTTCATTGTATCCGCTCTTTTTAATGATAGCAAACTGCATCGGCTTATCTATTGTATTTTTAATGTGGATACCACTTAGTATTTACTACCAGCATCAGATGAAGGATCTCGCCTCACGTTCTATCAAGTATGCTCGAGCATTTGGTATTGTTACCGCAGTCGTCTTTGGCTTTGTGCTTCCTAGCGCCTACATGACCTCTTCATGGATAGAACCTAACTCTCGCGTTGAAGAGAGTATGATTGTCATCTGGCAGTTCCTTCCCATCCTTATTGTTCCGTTGGCAGCAGTCTGCGAAAAATTGATTGGATCGATGGGATCTCCTATTGATGAGCTACAAAATGAAGAGATGAAGGAAAGATTATACCGAGCTGAAGGTAAAGATGCAGCTGAGCGCACATACATCATCTTGGGAACCATCAACATGTTTACCTATTTGGGCTCATTTCTACAAGTCGGATGGACAGGTATCAATCTCAAAGAGGCTATTATTATGCTCTACAATGCACCAGGTAGTCTACCCTCTGGACTATCCTTTTCTGATATCGGCCAGCTCTTGACTACCCGCTCGGTTTTCATCGACTATGCTGTACTTTGGCTGGCATTTATTTTGTGGGCTTTGTTGAGCTCTGGTATTATTGCAGGATTTTTTATGGCGCTGGTATCAATTGCTCTTGGTCCTGGAGCGGCCGTTGCATTTTATGCTTATTACAGAGAAGGTCAGATACTAAACTTGCAAGAACCTGCAGTAGTTACTGAAGAAGAAGAAGAAGAAGAGGGAGAAGAAGAGGAGGAAGAAGAAGAGGAAGATACCATTGAGAAGAGTGAATAAGCATCTTGGTTGTTTACGTTGTTTACTAAAGTGATATTTCTATGTCATAATTTGTATTTTTTTAAAAAAAAAATAAAGTGTGTTTTATACTCTGTTTACAAGCAAGATATTTGAGTCATTAAAGTATCTGTGGACTACAACGGGTAAATAAATGCTGTGTGCCTCGTTAGATTTGTTAAAAATGACACAGCCCGTGATAATGCCATATTCAAGAACTGTCCGACACCAAGGGCTTGCTGTTCCCGACTGACTAGACCTCTTTCCGGGCCGAACTGATTGGTTTGTCAACTTGACGAAATCCAATTTCTCTTTTTGCCAACCTTTACTCATAACCTTGCTATCAATATGCCTATAGTAGAAGAGGAGAATTACCGTGTACTTAGTATACAGTCCCACATGGTAAATGGAACCTCATTTGTTAACAGATGTGCCAAATGTACAACGCTCTAATTATTAACATTGAATATATATATATATATAAAAGGTGTCAGGGTACTGTGGTAAATGAAGCATCTCTTACACTAATGAACTGAAAGGCATTCATTCTTTGAAAACCGATTTATTAGGAAACAAGGCTGCGACATTTCCCTTGCAAACGTTGGGATTTGATGTAGACGTATTGAACACTGTTCAGTTTTCCAATCATACAGGTAGCCTTAATAATAAAAAAACAAGCGGTGGTTATAAGTGGTATTAACAAGAAGTGATTATCTGTAAAAAAGGCTATCCCTCTTGGACGGGAAATCGGTTAAGTGCGAACGATGTTCAGGAGCTCTTTGATGGTCTAGAAACAAACGGCTTAACAGATGACTACACACATGTCTTGACAGGTACGTATATTTGTGCATATAGAGTGAAGCACAAGTCATTTAATTGCCATGTGTCTACAGGCTATATCGGCAATTATGCGATTCTAGAGAAAATCAAAAATATGGTACAGAAGCTCAAGAAGAAGAACCCAAATATTATTTATGGTGAGTCCAAGATATTCTAGATAAACATGCAATTGATACCTGATGGAACCATAGTTTGTGACACTGTCATGGGCGACGGCGGCTCGCTCTACGTTGCGCCTGAGATAGTGCCTCTTTATCGTGATATTATATCGGTGACTGATGTTATAACGCCTAATCAATTTGAAGCAGAGTAAATATATGCATTGTATTATCTTATATTATATTGCATAGTATTCATTTTATTTTGCAGAACTCTATCAGGACAAACAATTGGATCGTTGCAGGATGCCATTTCTGCTACGAAAAAACTACATGAATTAGGCGCCACCAATGTGATTATCACAACACTAATTCTGCCTCTACAAGACATTCCATTAGAGATTCACTTGCCTTCTACATGCGAAAATTCACTCTATTGCTTCACCAGCCAGCGACTCCCGGATGGCACCATCGAACAGCATTTGATTTCATTTCCAACATACACCGGCTATTTTACAGGGACAGGAGATCTATTCAGTGCACTCGTAGTCGCTCGACTCCAGGAAGCCATGAACGACCATGGGCCACCTAGCTTGATAAATGCAACCTACCGTGTAGTTTGCAGTGTGAATGCGGTGACCAAAAGAACCTGGCTCTATCAAAAGAAGCACGCTACCATTCTATCGCACGGCGAGGCTGATGCAGTCGAAAGAAAACCCAATGCGTCTGCCTTGGTGCACAGGTGTGAACTGGCATTGATCAAGGGAAGAAAGGAGATTGAGGAGCCAGAGAGAATAGGCGAAGGGGTTGTTAAATACATAAGATTAAAAGATCACTAAATAGAAGATATGATATTTCTCACTGTCAAACCGCAGGACACACATTTCCCCCAATAAAAACAATTTGTGTCACAGTCATGTTATAAGTTGCATGTCCGAACTGTTTATTTCTTTCTCTTTTGCTTCGTTTTGAAATAATGAGTGCAAACAAGCTACCATTCACAGTCCAAGATGATATTCAGGCAAGAGAGGCATATGCAGCTCAAAGACGCGTAACAACCTGCAGCTCACGCAAAATGAGATGGTGGACGATACTCATCTTTGCAGTACTGGCAACACTTGGCCTGTTATCAGTAGCAGGTCAGCCCATGTCCACCAGTTTGATTACAGAGCCGGAGCAAGTCGAAATGCCAGAACAAGCAGAAAACCAGGTGCCTCTTATTGAGGAGATCGCAACACTGATCAAGACAAATACGCTTATTGTATTTTCAAAAACCTATTGCCCGTAGAGTATGTTTAGATTCTCGGTTTTATATTTAATAACAATCATATACTAGATTCTCGATGAAAGCAAAAGCAATATTAAATGGCTACCCGTTAAAAGACAAGCTGCTCGTAGTTGAAGTGGATTTGAGAGGTAAACGCTTCAATGATGACCGACAAGACTAATACTCATTCAATCAACATAGACGATGCCTATGAGGTAAAACAGGTGCTAGGCGAGTTGTCGGGACGCAACACATTTCCAAATATATTTTTGAATAAGGAATCAATTGGTGGGGCTGATCTGCTGGAAGGCCTACACTCCAGCGGTCAACTCGAGTCAATGCTTCAAGAGTATCATTTATTGGAATCCGAAAATACAATGCAACAACCTTAAGACCCTCTACTTTTATTCAAATAAATAAATAAATAAATGCATGGCATCTTTCTGGTGAAGCCAGTCTCGTATCACCATCGCATTGGTAAAGGACTCGGATGAGTCTATCTTTATGGATCTGTTGGACGTGCTGGCGCCGCTCGTCTTCCGGCAAGTCTGAGGATTTGGGATGAGAGATGATAGAAGGGAATAAAGAATATGTTATTACACTACATCACTGCAAAAAAAAGGTAATGTTTACACATTTGAAGTACGTGTGAACCATCAGAAACCAGACAAAAAAGATGACGGTGATCGATATCAGTATAAGACTGCAGGCGGTTTGTGACGATCAAAAAAAGATCTAGATCTATCCTTACCAGAGAATTGACTATGGCGAAACACATGAACAAATAATAGCGTCTCTCCACTGAGGTGGTGAAAATGAAAACAATATCCTTTCTAAATTCCAACAGGAAAATAATGCTGGTCCAGCCCCTCGTGCTCGAGACACATCTGAAAGAGAATTCCAAAGATTCCTTCGCCAGTTATTGAATCAAGGTAAACGTCTCAGAAATGAACTTGCTGGGATACCAAACTAGCAAAACCATGTATTTATTAAACTACGAGAGCTACTGCATTACTTGAAAATAAAGGCAGAGTGTACTTTATATATTATAATTTAAAACTTGACTTTTTATTGTTGCTTTTTGTGAATGGGAAAAAAAGTATTCTAAAGATATTCGTATTTGTTTTATGAGGTTTTCTCGGGGTCAGTGTTGGCATTGCCATCGTACGTTTCCACTGAAGGAACAGATAAACCTCTCCAAGTACGCAATTCAATCAATGCGTCTTGTTTTCCGAAAGACCTCACTGCCAAAACCCAAAAAATCATGTTTTAGTTTCAATGACCATCCCCTGATATCAACATAAGGATCACCTGGTAGTCGAGGTTCCCTACCATACGTCAGATAGAGTTATTTAAGATTGATAATAATAAGAGATAATAAGATAGATAAAATATGACAGATAACTGATACAGATTTAGACGTTGATGTCACTTACTGTGCTGGAATGCGCAATATTTTAGCTGATAGATTATCGCGTATGTTCTATCCTGATGTCGAAAACACGCTGGCCAGGGATGAGGAACGTATAAAAGAACCAAATGGCCAATTATTGGAAACAGAAAATAAAATAAATAATAAGTCACCAGGTGATACAAATAAAGCACCTAATAAAGTAATAGTCGTTAAGGAAATCGATGATGATAACATCATCACAGATAGTGAGAATGAAAATGAAGAGCTACTATTAGCCGCTAGCCATCTAAATGAATACAGGATAATTAATGATCTCGATGAGAGACAAGCACTCATCAAGTGTCGTATTTGACATTTCCATCATACATGGTACATGTATGATGTATCTTATCGATAATATATAACTTGTGTCACGTATTATAACTCAGTGTACTATTTAAGATTGTGATATTTCTTGGATTGACACAATAATTCAAAAATAAACGAAAGGAGACCAGAGAGTTAATAAGAATAATGTCAGGATTTTATTAAAGGTAATTGTTGTATTTAAGATACCTGGAGACAATACTTATAAGATAAAGTTCGATAAAACAAAGATTATTGTGATGACAAAGATCAGTAAATACTATAAAATGAGTATATCCAAGTGCAGTTACAAAAGTGACATTCAAACTCCACAATTATAAACAATTATGAAGTTAATGCATTTAGTGAACGTAATTATCATACACCAATATGATTTACATCCAAATGGTATTTAAGTAAATCACACAATAAAACAAAAGGGAATAACATGCTATAACAAGTCTAGATGAGATTAGCTACCTCATCCCAGACAAGAACAGTTTG
>VCJI01001716.1:11321-28070 GCA_024139395.1 Backusella morwellensis
AAACGGTTTAGAAGGTGTTTTGATTTCAATATCCGCAAAATCTGTCATCTTTAATTATTGCTAAGACTCGGGCCCAAGTGAAAGGCTCAGTATTCTAACATTTTTATACATGATGAGTTCTATAGTATATAATTATTCTGAAGGAATAAATGCTATCATAACAAGATTTTCTAGTGCTATACAGTTTACTATTTCCTTTAATCAGTGCAACGATTGCCTTTAAAGGTAAGGATAAGTGTGTGAGTTGGGCTTAGTTTGTTTAACTTGATGACCAAACAGATCTGGATTCAAGTTGGTGGCACTAAATAAATGTTTTTCACACTCTGCTCTTTTCACGTTTCAATATTTTTTCTTTCTTATCCTTTTCCTTTCTCACAATAAAAAATGTTTAAAATATTTAAAAGTAAGGAATACACTGTTGAAGAGTTGCTCTCAGCCCTAGAAAGTAAGTCTTTCCTTCGAGCCACAACATTTCACATAACTAGATTACTCATTCACTTGAAATGTAATTTAAAAAGAGGATGGAATTGCAATAACAGAACAAGATATTCAAAAAGCGAAAGAGAACGATGCAGAAACACTTTATAAAATCGGTGAAGCCTATTACGAGAAAAAAAGCCACAAAAAAGCATTCAGATGGTATTATAAAGCAGCACTTCAAGAGCACGCTGGCTCACAGGCGCAAGCTGGTTGGATGTATCGAAAGGGACAAGGTGTAACCAAAGATTATAAAAAGGCTATGGCTTGGTCAATGAAGGCAGCATCTACTGGAAATGCTAAAGGCCAATATAACATTGGTAAATTATATTTTAATGGAGAAGGTGTATCAATCGATCATGAACAAGCGATGGATTGGTACTTCAAGGCAGCAAACAATGGAAATACAGAGGCTATGTTTTATATTGGTTATATGTATCAACATGGAGCTAGAGACACCAAAGACATTTCTACCGCTATTGAGTGGTATACAAAGGCAGCTAATCAAGGACATATAATTGCTCAATATTTATTGGGAGAGGTTTACGAAAAGGAAGAAAGATTTAAAGATTTACAAAAAGCAGTTAATTGGTATCAAAAGGCTGCTGATAATGGTCATTGGACTGCAAAAAAAAAAAGAGTAAAAGAGTTAAACAGACAAGGATACTATGCTAAAGAAGAAGAACAAGGTATTATTTTATACTAGTCATTTTATTATCGTATTAACCAAATAGCAACAAGATAAGAAAATCGATCAAGTAGTGGACATGAACAGAATACAAACTCGTACGATTGAAAACATCAACCAGAAAAGGAAGGAAGACCTTGACAATTCAAAAGATTTCACCCAATCAATGGTCGATTTGATAGAAGAGAAGTATAAAATGCGTATGGAAGCCCTACAAAAAGAAAGTGAACTCCATGAAAAACAACACAGCGAAGAGAATAAGCAGCTCAAGGACGAAGTGGCAAAACTGAAAGCACTCTTGCAAGATAATGCTATAAACGATATTTACTATGACTCGGATGATGATAAAGAGGATAACAAGAAGGATACTGGTCATGATGCAGAGCGAAATGTCATTCATCAAAAGAAGACTGCTGTGGATTCTGCCTCAAATTCTGTTGACCTCAATTATGATTCTGATGATCGTTATGCTGATCCAAATTACGATTCTTCTGATAATGAAGATCTCACTAAAGACCTCTGTTTAGATTAAATTCATTTTTGTATTAACGTCAATAAAACCAATTGAAAAATGAATTATATCGTAAATCTCCATTTAGTCGAAGGTTATTTATTCCTTTATACTATCCACTACCTTCTTCCATTTTTTAATGGCCGAGAAGCGTTAGATATTGTGTTTGCAAATACCTGTTTGATCTATCGTGTCTAAATTTATTTCTTGAGCGCTTAACTCTACAGATAAAACATAGAGCCTGCATTTGAGCTTAATTGCATCGATAACTTTATCTTTGCTTTTCTTTATTAAAGCAGATTATAACCATTTGCTTATCAAATCACTGTGCGGTGTTTGAAATAATTCATGTAGTTACAAAGTAACATAAAAATAAAGTGCTCTGTGCTCTCCTTTTCTTTCCAACCAATAACAAAAAAAAGACCTTGTAAAACACATAAAAAGCCTGCTACATTCTTTTTTATTTAACCCACTCATACCCAAAAAAAAAAACAAGGGCACGCGTAACTTGATTCAATATGGATCATCAAACCACAGGCACCACCTTACGCAACTCCAAAAAACCCACCTCTGATCTCGACATTGAAGAACTCGAGCTAGATTCCTTTTTAAATAACGCAAAAGCAGATGTCAAACATGAAATAGAGCAGACAACCTCACAGACACTGAGTAAGCGAGATTATGGCAACTTTACACTGCTCGTTATTTTATGTAAGTTTCCTCCTCCTTTCATTCTAGTTTGATATCCTTCTAAATACCATACCCAAAAAAGATCTACTACAAGGCATTCCCATTGGACTTTCGTTTGGGTCCATCCCCTTTTTACTCAAGGCCAAGCTCTCCTATTCACAGATCGCAGTGTTCTCGCTGTCGTCCTGGCCCTACTCGCTCAAGCTACTGTGGTCTCCTATCGTGGATGCAGTGTACACGCCCAGACTGGGGCGACGCAAGTCATGGATTGTGCCCATCCAGATCCTCACGGGCATCCTCTTCTATAACCTCGGCAACCGTATCGATGGCATGATGGACGCACCGCAGATCCCCATCTACACCCTCACGTACTCGTTCCTGACAACCATCTTTTTCTGTGCGACCCAGGATATTGCGGTGGATGGATGGGCGCTCACGCTGCTGTCCAAGGAGTCGCTCTCGTATGCATCGACGGCGCAGACGATTGGCCTGAACTCGGGCTATTTCTTGTCGTTTACGGTATTCCTGGCGTTCAATTCGGCCGAGTTTAGCAACAAGTATTTACGCAGTGTGCCGATGGATGTGGGCGTGCTGGGACTGGGCGTGTACATGCGCTTCTGGGCCATCATGTACTTGGTGGTGACGGCGTACCTGGTGCTTTATAAAAAGGAGAATGAGGTCAAGGATAGTGAGACGCAGTTGGGGATTCGGGGTGTGTATACCACCATTTGGAAGATTTGTAAACTACCACGTAAGCAGTGATTTTAAAAATGGGATATATATAAAGAGAGAAAACGAGGAGTACTAAAAACTGCTCTCTCTATATGATAGATATGCGCTCTTATGTCTCGACATTGTTGGTTGCCAAGATTGGATTCATATGCCATGAAGCAGTCACCTCACTCAAGTTGTTGGAAAAGGGATTCTCAAAGGAGGATCTTGCATTATCTGTTCTTTTGGACTTTCCATTACAAATCTTTTTTGGTTATTATGCTGCAAAATGGTCGAATGGACCAAGACCTTTGAAACCGGTAAGATAATAATATATATATAGAAACTCATTAATGTTATTCTTTTCTAGTGGCTTTATGCATTTTATGGTCGATTATCATGTGCGGCATTGGGTATGCTCATTGTGGCAGGATACCCTCAGGGCCAACCCGTGGGCCTATTTTATTTCTGTATCATTATGGGATCTACCGTGCTTAGCTCATTCATGTCGACTGTCCAATTTGTGAGCATATCTGCATTTATGACAAGCATTGCAGATCCCATCATCGGAGGTACTTACATGACAGTAAGTGTGTGTATATGCTATTGCTAAGATTTGTCTGCTTAATCAATTTGTTTAGCTATTGAATACATTTAGCAACTTTGGTGGAACGTGGCCAAAGTTCTTTGTTTTGGAGGCTGTTGATTATTTCACCATCAATACATGTTCAGTCACCAATTCAGATGGCATATGTAAGGAATATATACATTGGGAGATATTATAAAAGGAGGGATTATTCATCCATACTATGATACATAGACCCTTCATGTAGTACGGATGATGGTAAAGTATGGTGTAAAGACGCACTTGGTACCTGCGAGATGCATCGAGATGGATACTACATTGTCGGCACATTGTGTGTGCTGTTGGGCTTGGTTCTATTATTGGGATTTGTCAAACCCATTACAATGCGCTTAGAGAAGTTACCCAAACATATGTGGAAATTAAATTAAAAATAAAACAAGATAGAGAAAGAGATAGAGAATGGTTTAATGGAGAAAATGACCTGTTTTATATATGTGATAAGAGAGAGAGAGAGAGAGAGAGAGAGAGAGAAGCCGAATGGTAGCCGTTTCTAACCCGATAAAAAGTGACCATTTATGGTAAATCATGTCTCATAGCAACAAAAAATAATATGCCTTTTTGGTCCCCTTTACATCTCTTTTGTTTGTTTGTTTTTTTCTTGTAAAAAAAAAAAAAAGATGATGAAATATACGATCCTTGTTGGTTGGTATATTTCAACGGTGCAGTGTGGTCTGTTTTCAGCAGTCAGTACACATTTTACATCAAGTAATATTTTCTTTAAAAATACCCCCTCTTGGTTGTACCTGACTCTTTTTTAGGTCCCGTCATTCTGTTTTCAAATGGTTCAGAGATTGCATTCAGTGACATGTACATTACACCGCAAGACTATAAATCGGGAGTGATTCCTTTTGACAACCTAACAAAACCAACAGAAGCAGGCCTAGAGGTAAAAGAGGAAGGATTATTTCCCTCCCCCCCAAAAAAAAAGCAGATGATTATTATCCTGATAAACACAAATAGGGCATCCTTTATGATCGAGGGTTTTCTTGTCAACCCAACGTAACATCGGTAATAAGCCCACCCGTCGTCTATTCCGGTCGTCGCATTGCGCTTGTGAAAAAGGGAGGCAATTGCTCGTTTTATCAAAAGGTATACAACTCACAGCTGGATGGGGCACAGGCCGTGCTTATTTATGATAACGAGCCATTTAGCGATGATCCAAAATCAGGGCAAATGGTAACAAAAAAAAGATGTAGATTGTGTCTTAGAATAAGCGTCTAATTCGCTGAGATAGGAGATTGAAAAGGAAGGTTTAACCATCACAATGTATTATGTGGACTTGTCGATTGGATTGGACCTTTATCGCATGATCCAGAATGCATCGACAGTGCCCATCCATGCCTACTCGGCCAATAGCACGTACCAGGTTGCCATCAGCGTGGCCATGTATCCTGCGGTGGGCGGGTTCCCAAGCGCCTGGGAGTTTACGCTTATTATTGTCGTTGCATTATTGGCAATCAGCTTTTTGGCATCAGGTATATATAAAACTTTATTTTGTGTCCATATTTGGTTAATGTTTATTTTTTATTTATTTATTTTCCTGCTTTCTTGTTGTTGTTGTTTTTCTTTACGTTCTTTTTATTCCTTCCTTTTCCTTCTTTCACTCGCATCTTCTATCTTTCTTTTTTTTTTTAAAAAAAATGGCGATATTTCGATCAGTTGGGATGCACTGGCATCTCTGGCGTATCCGACGTCGTCAACGCGCATTATTTGAAAGCGGGCTACTTGATACGACAAACCATCCAGTGCCGCCGGCCAATCGTAAACTGATTGACCCTAACTCACTTGACACTTTTCCTACCCGAATCATTGAGCCGAGTACACTGACACGTGTGGGCTCCACCCGGTCGACACGCTCAGTAAAAGCGCTTGAAAATGCAGAGTGCGTGTTTACTGATAAGAGAAAGTTGGGTGACGAGGGCTGTGTCATTTGTTTGGATGAATTTTCGGATGGTGAAAAGGTGCGTTGTTTACCATGTGGACATGAATATCATTGTGAATGTATAGGTAAGAGAGAGAGAAATAGTCATACCCCACCCCCCTCTAATCCAATTTATTCAGACCCTTGGCTCACCATCAAGTCTGCGTCTTGTCCATTATGTAAACACGACTGTTCATTGGATATCGAAAAGAGCACCACATCACCTGAGGAAGAGGAAGAGACGATTCCTATCGCTCCACCCACACCACCCCCACATTCATTCTTCTCCCTCCGACATACATCCAGATCGGTGCACAATAGCTCGCCCAGTTCGTTTGGACCCACCATCGCCGCCGATAGAGCAGAGGAGTTTAGTCGATCGTGGATGGCACGCAGTCTGCCCCGCAACATGCGACGCCAGATCCATGAGGCTGCCGCGGCAGTGGCCGCCGCCAATCGTGAGAGCGTGATTGAATTACCAGCAAGGATGACAGAAAACACAGAGCTTGAAACCATCATTGAAATGGAACAGCCTACCACAAGTAATAGCCTGGGACGTCGTATAAGACGTACGTTTCCACGTTTTTTAAAATCACATTCTTAAGATATTTCTTTTATTTATTTTTGTAACATGTTTTCTTATATTTCCCTCCTGTATGTATGAATTAATAATAATAACTTTGGTATACTAGTTTATGTTTTATATATATGTTTTTTTATTATGATATAAAAAGAGAAAAAAAAAAAAGATATAAATATGTATACATGCGATAGATATAGAGATTTATCTCAAATTATAAGCCTCCGAGATACGACGTAATGCTCGTGCCTGAGCAGCCCTATCACCCGAGGGCACACTACTTGCCAGTAGCGAATAAACCAGCTGCACAAGGCCATCCTCATCCTCGGGCAGTTGCATCTTGCGTTTCTTGGCAAAGCTTGTGTTTGCCTGCAGGATACCCTTGATTTGTTTGAGGCATTTTTGGAACACCTGGTGGTTTTGGAAGGTCTCACGCTGTGAGGCTGCGTTGAGACGGTAGGAATCAATCTGTTGGCAGAGGTCGGCCATGTTTGAGTTTGCTCTGTTCATTTCGATTTGAGCCATTACTGCTTTCTATATATAATATATGAGTATATATATAAAACATCTATTGGTTATTTATTCATACCATCATGCCTTCAGGATCAATTGGAGAGACAGGCGTCTTTCCACCATCGCTATTCTGTCCCGAGAGCTCAATCAAGATTTCGGTTGTGGGGATACCTAGCTCATGAAGCAGGATCTGTGCATCGGGGGAGAGCTTCTCCTTGACATGGATCTCAGTCAGGAAGCCCATATTCATAAACACATCGACGGCGGTGCGACTAGACTCTGTGGAGAGAACCTCGCGATAGAGTGTGCGTCTTCCCGTGATGAGATGGGTGGCAATCCACTGTGTGAGCATGGGGACGATGCAACGAGGGAGCATGGGCACGGCCTCCAAAGCGGAAAGCGAGCATGACGTGATCCAATAGGCATCAATGGTAGGGTACATGAGCGAGGCCAAAAACACCAGATGTTCATAACGTTTAGCATCCCCTTCCATATTGACAAGTAACTGGATATTGTGATCGGCACGACGTATGATATTCTTGGTCTCGTAGGCCTCGATGATGGTATTGAACTGCTCCTCGACATTCCAGTCAAGCACAAACTCGCGTTCCAGGAGCTGTACCAGGAAGCGGAAGCGATCCTTGAAGTCGTCCTTTTCAACGGTGGATTCTACAAAGGAGAGATAGACGATGGCAAAGAAGGAATCCAATAAGAAAATATCGATAACCTGATTGGCATAGTATGAAAGTGCCATGACGTTATCGGCATGGTCATTCACCCTAATATTAGTATCATCATTGATCTCCTTTCCATCCACAATGATATTTTTAGATTCGTCCAATAAACGGAAAGCAGACAAGATTAAACTATCCAGATCCTCGCCCACTATTATTATAATATACATGAGTTTTACGTTTTCCTTTTCTTATATCCTCTTCTTACCTTGCCAATCAATCAAATGACCCACTTCGGTGATCTCAAACCGTAACCATTCCATCAGATCCTTGATTTTACCTATACACACACCATGTGTGGCACGACCATACAGGATGATGGAAGCTACCAGTGAGGCGGGTGATACAATCAATGCCTTGCATTGGGATTTATGGATTTGCTTGGTGATGCTCTCGACAAGATCCTGTTGATAGGATTCATCGGTTGAACTTAAATAACAAAAAGGGGTTAATTTCATTTTTTTATCTCTCTGCACCAATCTCTAATTTCCCCCCCCCCTCTCCCCTCTCTTTACCTGTTTGAATCTCGGTTGAATCTATCTGCTACCTCCTGTACACTCACAAGAGGACCCACTCCAAACAAGATACGACCTCCCTTCTTGGGCATATCAGAGCTATCAAGCTTTCGTCGATCCATCGCCTCACTGGGTCGTGCAATGCCACGCGCGGGTGTACTATTACTGCTACGCTTGGGTTGCTGCTGATCCAACACCTCGTCAATCAAATGGGGTAGCTCAGGTAGGTTCTCGTAGGTGATGTGGATGGGCACAAAAATGGCATCGCGATGCACACGTTTAGGCTGGGGTGTTGACGAGGGCAGGGTTGCCAAGCTATCGATGCTCATGGTGGGACTTGTGGTACCCGGAGCAGTGGAATCAGGCGATCCGGGCGGTGTCTCGACGTGTGAGACGACCCGCGAGATGACACTGGATGATGTGGAAGGTGTTCGTGTGGTCTGGTTGGATTGTAAGGTGGCCTCAATCACCATCTCAACAAGCCCGTCGGCATAGGGCTCACCATATTTACCCGTTCTTGAACGTGAGCGCTCCAAACAGAAAGAAAGCGCACCGTGCTCTCGCATCAGCACCTGCGTGTATGCAGCCGTCACCGCTGAATTCAGAGGCGAGCGCTTAGCTTTGTCACGCTTGAGATAGTAGGCGCCGGCAAGACGATAGACATCCGAGACGGGCCCCAACTGGGACATGGCCTCATCACACGCCAGTGCGGGCACGGGTAACTGGTATCGGATGGCAATGTACCAAACAACAAGCGGGTCTAAAAGACTCTTTGAGACGGGCACATAGACCACGCGCTTGCCCATGGTGGCCTGGCGGATGGAACGGAGACTGTCGTCCAGGATACGCACATGCTCAAACATATCGTCGAGGAGCGAACGAAGGAAGGAGCCCGTGAACCATACAAACGCGAGCTGCGTACGCTCGCTCATGCGCATCAGGATCTTCATGGCCTCATTCACCGCCGTCTGCTTGGGAACACCGGCATTCTGCGTAATCTGTGTGATGGCCTGGTTGACGCGTTTATCATTGAGGACAATAATCTTGACGGATTCATCGTTACTGCCGACCTTGCGACGCCATTTACCCAGGGCCATGCGGCGCTCCTTGTCGGGGTGTACGACATGGCTGTCCTGACACCAATCATCCAGGGCATCGTCGAGATCGGTCAGCCAGGCGTCGTCCTTGTTTTTGTTGGCGGTGACGATGGGAATATTGTTGATGAGGAGCGCCTTGATGTGTGCCACCATACGCGCGGTGCGTTGGAGAATCTGGTCCTGTGAGAAGATGGAGCTATTGACTTGACGGGCTACCACGCTACTGTCCTCTTCGAGCTCGGGGGTCCCGCGTGTCTGGATGGCACAGCTCCAGCCAAAGATGGGGCCCGGCAAGCGCACACTGGGTTCCTGGAGGACGTAGTGGTGGATACCGTAACTTGCATTGTTGAAGTAGTTGTACCAAAAGGCCGCATTGGCATCCTCGGGCACGATGGTGCTGGGATCAAACTCACCGTGCACGTCGAGACTCTGGACATTGTTGATAAGCACAAGTGCATTGATGCTGGTATCCTTTTGTAGGAGGGCGGGTGTTGCAGCGTGGATGGTATCTTTCATGGTATAGGCTAGTTTTGCCGCCTTGTCGACGGTGCGACTTGCACGATGCGAGGCACGTTTGGCGTTGCGGTCCATGACGGGTGTGGAGGAGGAGGGTACAGGCACCTCGCCAGCGGCGGCACCTCCATTCATGTAACCGGCGGCAGATCGAAGCGAGTTCATGACGGTGCGTGCACGTGAGAGGCCTCCAGGTTGAGGGGTTGAGGTGGACATGTTGGGCGATGCACTGCTTGCCGAGAAGTACTGTTTGGAAGGTGGAAGGTTGGAGCCGGTGGCCTTGTTCCAGTACTGGGCGATGGCCTCATACCCGATGCGCCAAGACACGGGGCGTAACTTGCCCACGGATAGCTGATAAATGGCGGGGAACGACGAAGATACCTGGTCGGGTAAAGAGATGCGCGGCATATAAATGGAGCTACGAACAGACATTCTGCTGCTCCCGCTTGGTGTTCTTCTGTGCGTGCGTATGGCGGGTTCATCCTTGACGGGCTCGTCTGTTAGAGTTACGCTGGATGGTGAGGGAGTCTTCCACTTGACGGTGGGTATTTTGAAATCGGTCGATTTAGGACGAGCCATTGTAGCGGCGCAACCAATCAGCATGCGCACGACATAGTCGACGGGTATCACATCAGCCACACCATCACCAAAATGGGGCTGAATCACTTTACTCCCTTTGCCTGTCAACAGAATGGTGCCGTTTGCCCCATTGACGCCATCAGCCCACCCGATCAAGGGCTCCAAAACGGCAGGTCCGATCGGTGAGGCTCTGACGATGCCCAACGGATACTGGTGTGACACCGTGTCCCTCTTTTTAATCACTTCCTGCACAAGCAGGTGCTCAGCCAACGACTTTGAAAACAAATACCCGTTGTGATAGATGCTTTGATTCAGCAGCAGCCCATTGTCGCCGTCGTCTTCGCCGTTGAGGATGGTGTTTAAAAGGGCGACAGGATCATCTGCAGGGAGTGGGTAAAGCGAGCTCTCGTCTGCAGTCGCCACTCGTTCACAGTGCTGAAGCATGGAGAGATGTACGAAGGCTGATAATGATCCACACTCATTTGCCAACTGTGCCAGATTCGCTGTACCCCAAGCATTTACCTTTTTTTAACGGTGTATTAGTTTTATATTTTTAGTCCTCGACTTGTATCGACTCTACCTTGACTGCAGTATCCAAACGCTCATTTCCATCCACATTTGCTGCACAGTTGAATATAACATTTACATATTTCAAAACCATCCTATGATCCTCTTCTTCCAAACCGAGGTTGGGCAGCGTCAGGTCACCAAACACAGGATAGACCTTTTCTGCAATAATCGCATCGAACAACGGCGCTCCCATCGATCGTCGTAAACTGACAAACGCCTATTAAGAGTTAGTGCATCTTGTATATGTCAAATTCTATCCTTTCCCCCTCCCATTTACCTTGTTGCATAGAATTTCATCCTGCAGACGCCTCGCAGGAGATCTCTCCTGCTGCCTTGCCACTTTATTCGGTCTTAGTAGAACAATGATCTTGTCCATTGAGTCATGAAGAGCTTGAATGAGCTTCCACAACAGGGCCTTGCCCACAAAGCCCGTTGCGCCCGTCAAGAGAATGGTCTTTTGCTGGTAAAACGAGTGCACTGTCTTGGGCTGGTCTTCGAGTGGCTCATCTTGCACAAGCTCATCTTCCACAAGCGGCTCCTTGTTTTCCAGTTCCTTGACAACGTCAAACACTGTAGGCGAATGCGGTGTGATGGGTGAGGCATTTCCGCTGGCACCATAGTCTTTGCTTTCAAGCTCTGGATCTGTTATTGAAATGGTTGGCACCGGCGACATTTTTATTAATAATAGAATAAAGAAAGGAGAGAGAAAAAAAAAAGATAAAACGGAAAAGCCGTTTTTTTTTTTCAGCCAAAAAAAGATATTTATGAAATAGGCTTTGTGCGACAATCCTTAATAAGAGGATCAACAGAGTTGACTCTCCTCTCAAAGTGCTGATTAGAAATCAAGTGGAGATGTTTTACCTTGATTTACAATCCACCTTCTAAAAAAAGGATGACAATTTAATGAAATTGCCTTTTGCTTTTGATTATTTTTGCAAAGCTTCTCTTTTTCTTTTTTTTATTTATTTAATAAAGTTGAAACTCCTTTATTTGCCAAATCAAAGAAGCATATCAATGTTTATATTTTTTTTTCGTTGTTTTGTTTTTTAATAATTCAGTGCAGATTTAAATTGGGAAAAAAGGCTTTGCTATTTATGAAGTATATACAACGCACTTGAGAACTAAGATCAACGCTGGATTACTGTGTTTGGATCAAGCTATTGAGTCTATGATACACTTTAGGTCATGAGTAAAACGGAGCTTTGGATCAGTGTATCAGTAAAGCGCAAGTATATCATATGGAAAATGAAGACCCTTTTAGCACTAGTGAATAGAGTACTTGCGAGTGCTCCATTTTCGCATCCGTTGATTGTAGAAATTTATTTGAACTAAAGTATTTTGTTTTACAACGTATATCATACCTGTAGTTTTCACATCCACAATTCACTTTCTAGATGGTGTCAACAATAAAATATGATTCTGCTACTTTGGTTGTTTTACTCTGGAGAACTTTATGAATTCCGGAGGGCATACAAGTCTTTTTCTATTTTCAACCCCTTAAACGGAGTTACATCCTGTTGTTCCGAAAAAAATAAAAAAATATCAAGTGGAAGCCATTGTACGACATGGAAAAAAATACTCTGTCAAATCACTTTGGGACAAACACATAAATAAGCTTTTCCTCTCTCTGCTTTGAAATGATGCCATGTTTTAATATTGTTTGATAAAGGTACTTGGTCCCCTGTTTTTTTTTCTCTTTTTTCTCTTTTTCTATGATTGATGCTGTATACACTTTTTGCATATGAAAGTACGAGGGACTAAAATAACAATAGCATTAGACTGATTTTTTTTTGGGATGGAATATCTGACTCAAAGATAAAATGACTGAAAAGATATATTAAACTTATTTCTGATTTACACTTATTTTAGTTTCTACTGACCCAAACACGTAATAATGGCTCTATTACTTTGTTTTGTTAGATTTCATCATCACCTCGATTTTATACATTTAATTTGAGCATAAATATGAAATGTATATATTTGGTAATATTATCATGTTTGGTACAAATGCACTAATCGCTTCTTAATGGCAATACAAATATATGTGTACATAAATACATATTAAATTACATATTCTAAACAATCACGATAGAAATATGCTTAGTTTTAATATTCTTTTTATTCATTTTTCTTTTCATCTCTTTCTTCCTCTTCCTTCTTTCACTTTTTTGATCATGTCACTTTTACAACCAACATTTAGATACTTTGACTCACCTATCGGAAAGCCACAACAAGAGGAGCAAAAACATCGTCGACCATTATCTATACGCCATCTATTAAATGAAGAACCATTGAAGAATACTGAGTCATCGCCTCCTAAATATACAAATAAAAGGATAGAGTTACCTCCTATAAACACACTTCTTCCTCCATCATTACAAACATCTCCTACAGAGACCCTACATCATCATGACGCTTGGGGAGGGAATCGACCTGTCGTCACACTCGAAAAAGCCAAAAGAAAACGTATTCTACCTTATCAGTACCACTGTCTCGTTCAGTGTTTTGAAAGAACGGATAGTCCAAACACTGAATTACGCGAAAGACTTGCCCTTGAGCTGAATATGACAAAAAGAGAAGTACAGGTAATGATTAAATAAAGAGATATCTATACAACATATTAACAGGAAAAAAAAGGTTTGGTTCCAAAATCGACGTGCCAAAATGAACAAGTGTAGGATGAAGGCAATCAATGCAAACAAAACATAGATTTATCAAAAAACAACAGGTTTTTTTTTTGTCTCTTAATTAATATTTGCATATGTATTTATATTAATAACATTACAACCTCCTTTTTTTTTTTTAATAAAATGATTTAATTTATTACAAATTTTCGCGTTTATTTGTTTTGTTAGCAATATGTTTCTATAATTAGGGCGTGATATTACATCTTTGGTAATCAAAGTACTTCACGTCATTATGTCCTTTATTAAAAAGTCAAAAAGATTGGTATAAGAGAAATCATTTATTACTACTTTTTTGATTAAAAAAAAAAAGAGGTCTTCTTGAACTCATTAAGCCCTTTTGATTTATTTCCAACTTTAATTGTTGTATTAGACCATATAAAAGGATTTAATAATGCTCACTAATATGGATTTATCAAAGGATATTTTTGCATATACTACACATTGCCTTTACTTCTCTTCAGAAAATGGGGATGCTTTTGGGCACTTATCCGGCAGACAAAAGAAAAGGAAAAAAAAGTGCACGTGATAAGCCAAAGCAACTGAATGGATTCACCCGTAGTTATTTACAATGCACCTTCAACTGATTTTATTAGAGTAAGTACATAAAAATTAATCCAAGCAGAGGTCTTTAGTGAGATCTTCATTATCAGAAGAATCATAATTGGGGTCAGCGCAGTTGTCATCAGAGTCGTAATTTGGATCGGCACAGTTTTCATCAGAATCATAATTCAGGTCAACAGAGTTTGAGGCAGAATTTAAAATAACCTTCGTTTGATGGATGTCATTCTCGTTATTATGTTCAATTCTGTCGTCAGTGGTGTGGTCAATGTCCTTCTTGTTATTTCCCCCACTATCTGAATCAGAATACCTGCTATTATGTTCAATTCTGCTCTCGTCGCTAGTGGCGTGTTCCTTCTTGTTATTACCCTCATCATCCGAATCATAGTAAATATCATTAATAGCATTATCTTGCAAGAGCGCTTTCAGTTTTGCCACTTCGTCCCGGAGTTGCTTATTCTCTTCGCTTTGTTGTTGTTTTTCTTGTTCATGGAGGTCACTTTCTTTTTGTAGGGCTTCGATACGCATTTTATACTTTTCTTCCGTCAAATCTATCATTGATTGGGTGCGATCTTTTGAACTATCAAGATCTTCCTTCATTTTCTGGTTGATGTTTTCAGTCGTACGGGTTTGTATGCTGTTCATGTCCACCACTTGATCCATTCCTTTATCTTGTTTCTATTTAGTTAATACGATAATAAAATGACTAGTATAAAACAATACCTTTTTGATCTTCTTGAGCATAATATCCTCCATCGTTTAATAGTTTTGCATATAGTTTTGCATCCTCATAACCATTATCAGCAGCCTTTTGATACCAATTAACTGCTTTTTGTTGATCGAAGACCTCACGTACACGTATGTAAATCCGTCCTAACCAAAACTGAGTATATATATCTCCTTGATTAGCTGCCTTTGTATACCATTCAATAGCGGTGTGAATGTTTTTGGTGACACCGTATCCATTTTGATACATCCAACCAATTTGATTCATAGCATCTGTATTTCCATTGTTTGCTGCCTCCAAGTACCAATCCATTGCTTGTTTATAATCTTGTGATACACCTCTTCCAAAATAATATAATTCACCAATGCTACATTGAGCAGTAGCATTTCCAGTAGATGCTGCCTTCATTGACCAATCCATAGCTTGTTTATAATCTTTGGATACACCTCTTCCCAGTATATACATCCCACCAACTTGCACCTGTGAGTCAGCATGATTAAGGAGTGCTGCTTTATAATACCATCTAAATGCTTTCTTGTGGCTTCTTTTCTCGTAATAGGCTTCACCGATTTTATAAAGTGTTTCTGCATCGTTCTCTTTCGCTTTTCGAATATCTTGTTCTGTTACTGCAATTCCATCCTCTTTTTATAATTAAATTTCAAGTTAATGAGTAATCTTGTTTTCTGAAATGTTGTGGTTCGAACAAAAGACTTACTTTTTAAGGCTGAGAACAGCTCGTCATCAGTTAATTCTTTACTTTTAAATATTTTAAACATTTTTTATTGTGAGAAAGGAAAAGAATAAAAAAGAAAAATATTGAAAGGTGAAAAGAGCAGAGTATGAAAAACATTTATTTAGTGTCACCAACTTGAATCCAGATCTGTTTTTTCATCAAGTTAAACAAAGTGTTCTTTAACTAAGCACAACTTCGCAAGTTTGCTTTATAGATTTTTATAAGAATAAAGAATGATTTTTTATTTATTCAATTCAATAATTATTATTTATATTTCTATCTAATATTACTCAAAGTGTTTTCGTACTAGTCTTTCAATATTGTGGATGAATAGTAATTTCATCTTTTTGCTCAGCCTCTCTGATCTTCTTGTACCACGTTTACCAAGATAGCCCACCCTAGACTTCTCAGGCTTTTTTGCTTACTGTTCAATGTTTCAGATGCTATCAGTGGTTCTTCCATGTCCGAGTCTATCCGGTTGGGACCAGGCAAGTCTTTGACTGCAGCGCTACCATGAAGACTTACGTACACATAATAACATGAAAACGAATTCAGCAAATGTACACAATTCGTAATAAATATATGCTATCACTATATAAAAAAGGACAATATCATGCCAACTATAGAGGAGAGGTTTAATTTGATTCACTGATGGTGTTGATCATATATGAATAAAAGCAAGAATGGGGGACTTTGTGTTAAAGTAGATGATGACCACTTAAATTTATTTTAGCTCTGATTTAGATGGTCTTGTTATAAAGGAGCTACTTTTAAAAGAGACCGATATACTCAAACATGTATTTTAACTACATAAATCGATTAAGTAGCACCTAAAAAAGGTATTTACGTTCTTAAATTTAAAATTCCTAGTAAAATACACATGTTATTTGAAGAACAAAAAAGTGTAAGCCTCTTTGGCCCAATCACATTCTATACTTGAAGCAGAACTTTCAAAAGTGTTTTTATATCAATTTAGAGCTTAACTGGACGTTCGAAAAACATGATTGGTCAAGCAGAACTGCGGATGATTTTTTTAACAGGATTCACTGTGGAGATAAAGGCCTTTTTCAAGCATCCCTTATCATGCCTTAAAAATGATATAAACTATATAAAAGGAACGTGTGTCATCTTATTAAATCACAAGTTAATATTTTTATTATAGAGAGTTTGTCTATCCAAATTAGAGGCAAAGCATGTCTTTATGCTATGGCACAGCGCTTTGTTGCTCAACCTTAATTTTCATTCATAGTGTCTTTGTCCTTCATTAGTGTAATATACCCAATATATTTACTTTTAATA